>JAPYZF010000461.1:0-49765 GCA_030523045.1 Meteorus cinctellus | reverse complement strand
CATCAACGAATAAACCTACAGATTTTCTTCATACCAATGTCTCACATCAACCTCTGCGGAAGCTCGATGCAAAACTGAAACGTCTTCGTACATCCGCGATGAACGTCACGTGTAGTGCAAAATTGGGAATCGGCTCTCCTTCACAAAGTGCAAAAGAATTATTGAATGATATTCCCATGTTAGATGACAGAGTTGAAAATTCTGGCGCGATATTTTACTGCCAATTTATTCTAATTGGAATCCTATTTTGGATGATTGTTTTGTGTTGATAACATTCTTTGAGTATTGTTTAAATTAATATTTGACTAGATTTATAAAGAAGTTTTTTTCAATGCCCATCAATATATCACTTGCAATTTGATGATTTAGATATTTATGATGGAAATAATTCATGAAAAAATGTATAGAAAAAATAAAACAGCAAAAAAATAAACATTGTTAGCAATAAGAAATAGAATATGAATAGAGTTTATTCATTTAAATATGTCAAAGTATAAAAAATAAATAAATGAATGAGAAATAAAACCAAAAAAAATGAAGAACGTAAAAGTTATTTTTTCGAGTTCGCAGGAATGCTCTTTCATCGCTGTACTAGAGTAATTTTATTTTTATTTTTGTTTCTGTTTGAGCCCATTATAAAAACAGTTGAAAATACCGCGTAGAAAGAGAACATGAGAACTAACCGAAAGGGAGAGAGCATCAGCGCGTGGATTTACTTGCGAGGGAGTATGGGATAAAAACATCAGGGTGGGTGGCTAGGCCAAGCGTATGGGAGGGATGAAGCGGATTGTCGAGTTTTCGTTATCCGATGCGGCCAAGTTCTCTCTACAGCTTTAGTAGCACTGTACGCGGGGGATGAAACGAAACGTGTGTGCGACAGGGGCGAAAAGAAAGAAGATGAAAACGTTTGAGGAGAAAAATGAACGAAACGAGAAATAAATAAACTGAATAAAATAAGTATGAAGGGGAAGAAATAGAAATACAAAGGAAAATCAAAAAGTTTCCTTTATCATTTCATCCTTTGAAATTCTATCTTGTTATTCAAATGAGTTTATTAATACTCGACATTTAAACCTAAATTGATATCTAAATAATTAAAATATAAACATTCTTTGAAATTTTCGCAAGGAAAAATTCTCCAATTAAAACACGTTGACATCAATTAAACATTTATCATATCATAATCAGTCATTCTTTCCCTCATAATTTCTTCTGATCTCACTCAATCCAATTAATTCCACCATAATCTTTTCAATTGAAGTCTGACGATTAAAAAGCACCCTAAATATAATCCCCAAAAAAATTCCCCAGCCCGATAATTCATCGTCAAAGTTGACAGAACAAATCGTCGATAACTTCTCTATATCATCACCATTAATTTTTTTATTAAAAAATTTCTCTTTTCCTCATTTATTATTTATTTATGTCTGTATACATACAAGGTGTATATATGTATTGATTTATATCTAATGGCGGTGACATAGTCGCTAACAAATAAATATATATTGCTACACCCTTATGTTGAAGAGATAACGAGGGTTCGCGCCAAGAGCGTAGACTGAACACATTCACATACTCTCGTCTTTCATACGGAGCTTTTCGGTAGTCATTATAACAATAACGACATATATGATATATATATATATATAATCCCTGTATAAAAGATCTTAGGACGTGACAAACCCGATGATTTCTAGCACTTTCCTCTTATATACTCGACCACAAGCCAAATATACTTTCAATATGTACTGTAGGACAACGACTTTATATCTTGAATGTGGTGACACTCGATTGGAGCTTAAGCACCTTCATAACGACCTACCATTCACGTGTGTATTTTTATTTATTTGTTGTATGTGCCCACACTCATTAAACATTTTATATATATTTTCACACTTCTACATAAATTCCTACCATTCTCAACTTCACCATTATACCTATCACAATCCAATACAGCAAAATATCTAAAAACAACTAAAAATATCACAAGCAGAAAATTATTTGTTATAAAATTCAATTTGCATTATTTTCAACAAAACTAAATTTCAATAACATTTTCAAAAATTCAATCAATAATTCCAGATTGCTTTTATCAAATAAAAAAAGAAGAGAAAGGAGCCAATATCTCTTGCTCTACCACAAAAAAAAATATAAAGAAAGGAAGGGAAAAAAAAAATAATTTTCATCAAATGTCACTATCATTTTCTTCATGTTCTCGTTTTAACAAACCCACGATGAAAAATTCTCTTCTTGTTCCACATATAAAATATCGAATTCGTTCGCTATCTCCTTTACTTCCACCGTTCCGCACTATTTTATAAGACTCTCTTCCCATTCTCCAACTCGTACAATTTTTTTTTTTATCCTTCAACATAATCATCCTTATTATATAGATATAATATAATATAATATATAATAAGGAACGATCGATATAATATTCTCTACAGTGGAAGATACCAATGTGGTCTTTTATATAAATATATATCTATATATGTGTATTTAACGAGGCATTAGACTTTGGATAGTAGTGGATGTGCTCGAAATATGAATTGGCTTAAGTTGAGTCAGCGTTATATACTTTTATATATATATATATAATACATGTATATACGCATACATATGTGTGGATTTTATGTATAACTATCAAATTTCCAAGCTTTTCACGTGTTTAAAGCAAAGTTTCATACACTATTGTTCTATTTAATAAATATTGAAGAGTAAATACAGATTAAATGGATATATACATATTCATATTTTGCGTGAGAAAAGACAGAAAATTTATTGTTGTATTGTTCATTGGTATGTGAAAAGTTAGAAAATGTTGGAAAATGTTAGGAAATGTTGAGTGGTTAGTATTTCAGGGAATGAAGTTTTTTTCTATGTGGCGTATGCAATATTTCAAAAAGTTACGAATAGAATGGAGTTTTTCCGAATTCGTTGGATTGTTGTGGGAAATTTCTATGGTGTATACTAAAATTTCAAAAATTGATGGAAAATTTTTTAGTTTTTTCAATGGAATTGAATTCGATTGCGATTATTATATGTCGAGTATTTGATTGTCATGTTGACATTTCTTCTTTGTATTTTTGTATTGTATTCGATTTTTTTTTATTCATGTATACACATCATTTACATAAGTAGAGAATTTTCGAAAAAACAAAGAAAATATTTTCGAAACTTTTGAATGAACGAAAAACTTATTACGCCAAATGTGGAACCAAAAAATGAGTAAATCTCGTTGGAAATGTTTCGCTCAAAGTACTGAAAATGGTCACATACACACTCGCAAGCTTCATTCACACGTATATATCAATACATATGTGTGTATGCAAATGCAAAATGTCTGTGGTATGTCGATGGGTGGTTCAAAGCGGTACGGTGACGTGAATCGCGTGACTGCGCGTCCCACCGCCGAAGTATTAAGCCAACCCCTTGCGTCACTGTCGACATTGCCAATCTACCAAAGCTCTTTTGTTCTCAAATACACCAACCCTCACACGCACGCACACTCATATACATATATACTCTTCTTTCTATATCTATATATGTATATAGATATATGCCCATCGCTATATACGAATCGCGGTTTCAGTATTTTTTTTCTCATCTTTATTTCACTGAAAACAAAATAAAAAATAAAGAAATAATGACGACATTTAAAGATGTATGGAAAACTCCCTTAGGTATTTTTATTCTTTTATTCTGTAAGTGAAAATGACAGAATACGTTCAATAGTTGAACGAATCCCCATGAAACCATCCCCGAAATGAAGTCACGTAAAATCCTTTATGAAATCAAATTCATCCCCTCACTGCCAGCTTGAAAAATACGATAGGAATTCAATTGAATTCAAAACCAATGAAATTCGGAAAAAAACTACGCTTCACTCCAAATGAAAAAAATGATTCTAAACTCAAATCGGAATGGGGAAAAATTCCATGATGAAATATCGCTTCAATTTTTCCCATAGACAGCAATACAGAATGAAAAACAAAAAAATTGTCAGAACATATCCAAAGGGTAAGCAAAATTGTAATAAAATACGTTTTGCGTGGTTGGTCCAATACCATCGACCATATCGAAACTTTTACACTCATACAAACTACCCTCACATCCCCACATACACCCAAACGAGTCACACACCCACTCACCATCAGCGGTCATTTAATACGCTCGGTTCGTTTCACGATCCACTAATTTTACAGGACAGAGCGTGCACACCGCGAGTTTGGACACATAAAATTCATCTTCATGTTTTTTTTTCCAAATGTGCACACCAGTATAAAATAAAGCGAAAATATAAGTGTAAAGAGTGAAGGGATGAAAAAAAGGGTAGGAAGTGGAAAAATCTTAAAAAAAAAAAGCGAAAATAATAGCAACAGTAATAATAATGATAGAAGCGGAAAAAAAAATTTTGGGATGGTATAAAAAAAAAGTGATCACTACGAGACCAAGCCCTCTAGTCACGCGAGAATAGACTTGAAATCGATAGCCCATGAGCGCGGTTCAATTAAGTGGGATCGATGTTTCCCTAGCAATCAAACCATTGAAGACAGGAAAAAAAGTTGGGATATGAAAAAAGAAGATGTAGACGGTGTGGAAGACGGAAAAAAAAATAGTAGATGTATATTGAGGTTTGTGTTAGGGGAGGTGGTTGAGGGATAGAGGGGTGCCACTCCTTTGCGAATGAGTGTCCATATTCCAGAGTGTTTAATGGTCGTATTTTATTTGTGCGGAGTGAATGAGAATATTTTTTTGCATTTGGATTTTTCGGGATTTTCGGAAATTTGTGGGGAGTGTGATTGGGAGGTTTATCTTGGGGGATGATCAATAGTGTCTTATTTTCATCACAATATAACGAAGCTTTTGCAAGTTGAATCATCATGAAAAATAATAAATTGACAAATTGTTCCTTTTGTCAATATCTAATGCAACAAAAATTGATAAGAATTTTTGTTTCAATATTTTCATGGTGTTTTTTTTTCTTTTAACTATAAAATAAACAATACAAACATTTTTCTACTACTCCCACCTCGATTATAACAACATATTTCCAACTTACAAAAGATGAAAAGATAGAAATAAAAATTTTTTTTCGCACGAGTGAATAGAGAATTTTTTATCTACGTCAAATATCCACATAAATGATATATAAATATATAAAAGCCCTTGTAGCAATATCAGTATTAGACACAAACACAAACAGACACACACACACTTATGAACACATACAAACTAAACTAATGTAAAGACTCGCGTGAGCGTTGGTTTACTTCTCTCAAATTCTGCAACTGCCAGCGCGTTTCACGTCTGGCAGCATCGCACTAGAGAACCACAATTTTTATCTGTCCGTAGCACAATGGTGTTTTGCCCCCGTGTTCATGCTCCGTCCACCACCAGTAGCAAAATCTTATAATGCCACATTGGCAAACGTGTTTCTATTTATTTATTTATTTTTGCACATTGCAATCACTTAATGACTCATTGTTAAAGATAAATCACCAAAATTATTCCATTCTCTACAATTAGTTTAATAATTTTCTAATTTCTCAAACAAGTTATCAATAAATATTTTTTTATTTATTAATTACCCTGCATTTATATGTCTTTATTATGAAAAAGGGGTGAAAGGTGTTGAACAAAAATAAAAAATCACTTTTCCACTTTCAATTCTTATTCCTGGAAAGGTTTTGAAGATGAAACTAATTAATAGGGAAGTCAAAGTTCATTCTTCTTCTTCTTTTTGAAGAAGGGTTTGAAGGAGCATGGGGTTTCTTTGAAATGTTCAAAATTGTGGAAGTTATGAAGCACCAAAAGTGCATCCGTCAATGTCGTTTATAATGAGAGTAAGGCGGGTCTCGTAAGAGAAGTAAAATGCTATTTTTTATTTATTTTATTTCATTTTATAAGATGGATGTTTCTTTACTCGCATCTGTAGTGGTTTCGTTATTTTATTTATATTTTTTTTCCCTGTTAATTTTTCAATAACAGGGATGAATGTTTATGTCATTAGTATCATCCAGCGGAAAAAAAATACCAGATAATTATTCATTATCATAAAATGTTACTTAAAATATTTTCAATGATATTTCCACTTCTCGTCATTCGAATTCTTTTCTGATTCAAAAATTCATATCTCTCGAACTGTAAATTCTACAAACTCAATTGAATAATCAATTTCTTCCCCTTAATTGCAGCTACATTTTCATACTTATACTTCTATAAAAAAAACCCGATACTCCACAAGATATTCAATTATAAAGTGTTGATATCATCCCAACGAACAAAGTAAATACCAAAATCATAACCAAAAAAATTGCCGTGACATTTTTTCAACTGCTCTACATGAGTTTAACAAATGGTGAACAAATAATGAAATCCACACACACACACACAGCTAACAAATACACAACGCCTTAACTAGGGCGTGCATGAAGTCATGTCATGATGTCAGTGAAGAAAGCAGCAGCAATGCGCGAGTTCACAAGATGAATAAAAGATGCCATTGTTCAATCCGATCTCACAGACATTCTATCTGTTATTTTATACAACACGACTCATACATTGATCCCATTTCTTCTCAAATATTAAAATACTGTGCATTAAGTAACTAAATATTCATGACGCATCTGATCATGCATAAAATTTCACTAATAATTAACTTCGCCCATCAATCAATAATTCATATTTTCACTCTTCAATATATCATCAATGAATCATTCAATTGAAAATTCTATACGTTATTTATTCAATGGAGGCAAACGACTCGATGTTTATTAATATGGACATTGAATACAGCCAATTTATTTATTTATATTTATATCTGTCTGTGTCTGTTTGTGTAGATTCTATGTATACATAGAGCAAGAGTCCAATTTCGTTGCTGTAGGCAATGTAATTAATGATTGGCAGTCACGTGCCGAGCAAACAAGATCAAAGTTTATTGAATCAACGAGAGTCGACGATATACTCTTTTTTTCTATCCTCATTTGGGGGTAAATTGTAAGAATTGCTGTGTTATATATATATATATATGTGTGTGTACCTGAAAGGTAAACAGCGCATTCCTCTTTCACTATCTTCGCACGATATTGTGATGTTATTTTTTATTATTTTAACATAGAAAATGTAATATTTTATAATAAAAAACTACAAGGAAAAAATATTGCTTACGATTAATCTTAAAAATATAGCTGAGGAATTTTTACAAAACGATTTTTTCCCCCGTATTTATTCATATAATAAACAAATAAATTTTTCTTTTGTTTATGGCCTACTGAAGAGTTTGCTAAATATCAAAAAATTTATTAAAAATTAAACAATAATTCATTTACAAACACATTTTGTATTAATGAACATATTAAAATAGTCACTGATAAATTTATTTATAATATAAACTTATTTTATATTTTCAATTTTTGTCTCCCAAATATTTCCTGAAGAAGAAAGAAAAAAAAAAAAGAAAGATAAAAAGAATGATGAAAAAAAAATGTTCATAATCTCTCAATTTTCCTTCTTTCTTCATTCTCTCATACTCACACAAACTCTCATCTACACCCCCTCACTTCATCCATATTGTACACACAGGTGAACATCTATTTCATTCAGATCCTGTTTTGCACGATCAAAGGAAATCCCCGTTGGCCTGGTAGCGACTCGACGATATTACATTTGCAGCCTTCCACATGAAACTCAACTCGGGTTTACATCAGTGCGCATCGGACAATTATTATAATACCATTTCTGGCCGTGTAGCCTCTATTATATTTAGCACACGAACATAACTCTACATCACAAATATAATTGTATATATTGTATGCGGTGAAGCTCGCATTTCTGCTGTAGCAATTATGCTTTTGGTTTCAAACTATGTGCGCGATAGTTTTATACAAATAAATATATATAAATGCGAGTTGGGGTTGGTGTGTCATTATTTGATAGTAAAGTAATATAAATCCTGTACTAATAAGTATTATTATCATTCTAATAATTAACCCTGCCTGTAATTTTTATTTATTCTTTTCTTCATTTGTTCCTGCGAATCTTGATGTCATATCTGCTGTATTTATTGTTCATTGACATACATTTGGAATTTATGATGAGAAAATTATTGGGTAATCATTTCGTCATTCTTGTGGTTGGAATTAAAATCAGATGGGGTAGTTAGAAGAAGGGTTGATCAGGATTTATTGGTAAAATGTATATTTGGTTGAAGAAAAATATGAAAAGATGATTGGAGATATTTTTTTTCTAGTGATTAATAAAGCGAGTGAATGAATATTGGAATGTTGTGGTGATCTGGAATTGATACAAATCAATTCGTGTTATTAATAAAACAAAAATATTGAGAAGTATATTTAAATAAAAAAAAAAAACAATTTTCTTCACTTCATCAAAATGTTTCTATACTAAATTATGAAAAATTGAATAAATTAACATCAATTCACGACAATATTTCACCCCTATGAGTTAATTTTTTTTCTCCCCGAATAATTCTCTTCATTTCCGTCAGTACAACCGTATTAGCTAAAGAGTTACCAAAGTCCCGAAGGGGTAGGAAGGTTTGCGGTCTCCTTCTTAAGCTGGTTAACGTTCTTACTTAGCTTAACGTTCGTTAAGGGAGAGGAAAAGAGCTAGGGGTCGCGAGAATGGTGGTGGAGAAATGAAGGTGAAAAAAAAAAGGGAAAGAAATGAAGAAAGGAAGAAAGAAAAAAAAAATGAGGAAAAAAAAACGTGAGGGTGGGGTTGGACGCCGAAGGCCATCTCTCGAATCGTGAAACACCAACTTTCCCTTTTTCTCTCGTATTCACCCGCTACTGCTGTTACATCCCCTCACACTCCAACCCTCTGTCCTTTCTGCCACAACTCCATTTACTTTACTTTCTCTTGCTTGATGCTATTTCCCTCCTTCCCCACGAATTGTGGTACATTTCTCTCTCTCTTCTTTTTTTTATTTCTTTCACTATTTTTTTTATTTTTTCCTTTTTCTTTTTCATCCCTCACTGGCCTTCTTTTTTTCTCAACTACAATTAGAACGTAAAGCCAACTGGCAAAATGAAATAAGAGGATGTGACTACGCTGTATTATTATCCTATTCGTATAAAATGAGACAGTAATGTAACAAGTAAAATTGGTTTAATATTTGTATAAGTGAACTTGTTCATTTTTGTTATTGTTGTTGTCGTTGGATGAGTTTTGTGTTTCTAAATGAACATATAATTTAAGTGAATGTATAACGAGCTTTGGGGATGATAGAGACAGTGGATAAATACTATTTTAGGGGTTGTATTTTATTTAACGCTCAGAGGGTTAGTAAAATTCTTTTATTGCCCTGTCAGATGTGTTTGTTGATTAATAATAAGTATCCAAAGTATTGAAAACTTTATTTTACTTAATATCGATGTTTTCTATAACTTTGATGATTTTTTCAATCAAAAAATAAATTAACAGATTTGTGTTTTTTTTTTTTTGGTAAAAGCTATTAAAAAGAATTAATTCGCACAATTTAAGAATCCAATTGAACATTGTAAATATTCTCCCTTCTAATAGTACGAATTTCTAACTCAATACTAAGGGTGAATACTATCCCTTGAAAAAATACGGAAAACCAAAACCAATCAAAACCCCAAAAGTATCATTTATTTTTATTTACAATATTTTCATCCACATACACCTTCAATATTGAAGATTGATCTAATAAATATCTCAACGTCTATACGTGAAAATAAAAAAGAAATTGAGAGTATGAGAGTATAGGAGAGTTCGTTGAAAGAGAATGAATAGCAAAGCTATACTGAATGTCGGAAGAAAAAAAAATTAGAAAGAGGAACAAAGAAACGAACGAATCGGAGCGATAGTGGTGTATATATGAGGAATGGGGTAGGATAAAAAGAGGTGGAAAGTGGTGGCTGCGGTTGAAGAAAAATAAAAATCAAAAAAGGGGGAAAAAAATAAGTAAAAGGACGGAAAAAACAAAAAGAAAAGCGTTGGAAGGAAAGATGTAGAGAGACTCCAATATAAAAGTGGAAGAAGGCGGCAAAGACGTAGGGTGGTGGTTAGGGTGGTTGAAGCAAGAGAGCATAGAAGGATAGTCCGATGGGTAAAAGCTTGCTTGGGTAAAGGTATGAAAGTGGTGTCTTACATAGGTGCAGGCGTTTCGAATGATTTAGCTCCGCCGTGGGGGTTAGATCCGCAATTTCGTTTGGAAACATTCATGAAAAATATTCCACCCATTCCAGAAAAGATCGAGGGCAGAGAAGGAAATAAGCGGGTAAGGGAAAGAGAGAAATAGAATGGAAGAAAGAATGAGAAAGAGGAATGAACTTTTGTAATGTTCTGAGAAATTTTCCTATTGTTTTTTATTTCACAGCTTTTTTTTTCCTTTCCCTCCTACCCCATGTTATTCTCATGAAAAAATCATGTAATTGGTGTTAGTATTTTTGCTTTTGTTTATCGAGTGGTTGATGTTGGACTCGGGGGGGTTGATTTTAGTGTTATTGATTTTTTTTTGTGGTTATGGTTGTTTGGTTATGTCATCTGCAGTTATTGAGGTTAAGCAAAAGAAGTGTTTGTTATGTAATTTTGTTGAGAAAAGTTCAACTGTTATTTTTCTTAAATGATAAATATAAAAATGCCCTTTTTTTAACGTATTATTCTGCTCTCAAATACAGAAGTAAACTGGATGGAGAATAATTACAACGTCAATGGTGTTATAATTACAAATTCAATAATTATTTTTTCAGTAAAAAAAAATAGCCAATTACTAAATTTTTCCGACTTCTCATAAAATATTAAAATTTAACACACTGAAAAACTCAAAACGAATTAAAGTTGCTGTACAATTTATGTACATCAATAAATTCATTCAATTATTATTATCCGCACGAGTAATATTAATTAATTTATCTATAAATTTTTATCACTCTTTATTTACACAATACGTAAATGCATTTTTAATTTATCATAATTTTAGAGTGGCTTAATAGCGTTATGTGCCAAAGAACAAAATGTGAATAAAAGATAATTCTCCTTTGTTTCTTTCAATGGAACACAATTGTGTATTGTTCTATTATTATTACTATTTCTATTATTGCTATCATTTATACCACTACAATTATTATTATTTCTATTATCATTAATACATGCGAAACTGGACACAAAGAATGAAAATGCCATCTCCACAACACAATGAATGGAATTGTGTATGGCATGGTCGCAACAGTATGAAATTAGATTTGATGTGTAAATTAAAAGTCACGCTCTATTATATGATGAAATTCCATCCAAATAAATGTATGGATAAAATAGAGATCTATCAAATGTCATTATGGTATCTTTCTGTTCACAATAGAACAGTCCAATTATCTGATAGTATCATCAGACATGTCTGTGTGAATATTTTGGTTAACTATTCTTAGAATAGGATTCATCAAAATGATGATTCAACGACGTTGATGTAATTACATTTTGCAGAAATATCTTCATAATATTTTTATGGTTATTAGTCTGGTTTGAATATGTGTAAAAAATGTATCAGTATAAAATATGAATCGCTGATTATTTTGAGTAATTGAAATATTTACTAATTCAAACTGCCAACAATAAAACCAGGACTTGGACAACACGAAAAACCCAACTAAGACACTAAAGCCATTACTAATCAACAATAATTTATTAATTATAACTCTTAATCTTTCAATCCTTTTTCAACCCATCAATAAAAAAATGTCCATTCTATCACAAGCCATATTGATAATCACAATTTGTTGACTACTTTCAAACCATTCCAAAAGTTTCAACATGAAAACATTTAAAATCAAACTATTTACATAGATATTTGTCTGTATGAATGATGAATAGAATTTGAATGGGGAAGCTTTAGCAGAGTGTTATAGGTCCAGCAAAAGTTGTATTTAAACCCATGAGGGATGAACGTAGAATCGATTCGTTCTCCAAGACTTGGTACAAGTATACCATGTGCGATCATTCAGAGTCAAAGTCCCAGCCGCTTGTGTTTAATGCATTGGAAATTACCTATATACCTATGTACACATATACTTATACATGATGTTGGTGCAAGGTTTTTCCATGGGAATAGTCGAAGAGAGAAAACGTGAAAAATATTCCTATCAAGGTGGGAAGAGCTATAAGACAAGTTTTCTTTTCCTTCGTCTCCACCTCATGGGAGCAAAAGTTTTGCTAAAACGTTTTCATGGATAAATCTTGTTTACAGATAGCCAAGCTCAGGTGATGCTTTTTCTTACAGTATACATATAAATATATATATATATATATAATATATATACGTTGATATACATGCATGTATATATTTATTATGGAATCCCTTGGCCCTAGCTAGCACACTTTAAATATCGCCACACACAATATCTCGTAGTACACCAATCCAAAAGTTTTTGGGTAAAGGATAACAAGTGAAGGTTTAACTTTAAAATCCCCATTGGGGAAAAGACAAAATGCACACTCGAAAATTACATAGATAATAATAATATTAATAGTATTAATAATTGCTTTGGTACACGGTGAATGTGTGTCTGGTTGAAGATAAACTAGAAGCTTAGACAGCTGTCTGCACATAACCCCTTGGGTATATCTTTCGTCCCTGTATTTCTCTCGCTTGCACTTTATCGCTTTGGTGTATTTCTATTACTCTTCATCATTTCTGTTTCGCACTATCTACTATGTCTTCGATGTTCTCTCAAATTTCAGATTTACAGATTGCATGTATGTAATTATGCATGGATTCACGTATAATATTTGATCATGGATTGATGAGTGCCTGAAATCATGTGGATCTTTCTATATTTGTTTTATGGTAAATGGTGAAATGATCATTAATAATTGGAATTTCATGTTTGATCAAGAATGATTGGGTATAATAATGTTTACTTTGGATTTCGACGTGATTTTACACAATTTATAAATTCAAACGGTGACTTTTAAATTTATTTTTCATTATTTAATGAAAAAAGAAAAATCAAAACACAATTCTACGATAATTTGTTATGATGATAAAACAATTTGTCAAATTTTAATTTTACTAATAATATTGAAACAATTTCAATTTTCTTTTGTTTAATTAATTATTATAATTCGATTTATGTGATTGATGCTGATTAACTTGACATTGTCTGAACGTTACATTAACCCTTAAAGGACACCCTCCTTTCAGTATCCCTTAGAACTCTGCTGTATACCAAAATTAGTTTCCGAGACTTTGATTGCGTATATTTCTAAAGTTAATTGACCAATTTTAATCATTAACTAGTAAATTCCATTGGGGAAAAAAAAACCGATGATTAATCGAATTATAGAACAAAAAGTTCTCAATTTTAAAATCATTCCATCAGAAAAAAATTGAATTAAATAAAATTGTGGATCAAAAATTGAATTTATCTGTTGGAAAATTTCAAAAAGTCTTTAAACTTCAAATAAATATCAATATCTTCAAAATTTATGTTTAACAAATGGAATTGAATTATTATCCTGTATTATTTCCAACGAAAACAATTTATATAATATAAGGAAGTGCATTCAGTCACTCAAGTTATTGTATAATATGTCTCAAGGAAAATAAATATATCAAAAAATTGCACAGCTCTAAATATAAAAGTCGCATTTATTTCACGAATATAAATGCAAGCGAGTGCAGGTACTTGACAAAGGCCATTTGTCAGACAGATTTGCGTTTTCAGCATATTCTTCACACTGTCTAACGGTTATAACGACTTCGTTATTATGCCGCTGCTCATCATCATCAGATGTAAATGACACATTTCATTCCTTAACATTGTGAAGCAACGTCTTCTCATAAATACTTTTTTCATCACGTTTATCATTACGTAAGTCCATGTTGCATTGCAATCCATTCATAATCCAAACATTTTTCAATTTTATTATCTAATATTTCACATTCAACATTCATTTTCGATTCTCAAACATTACATTCCCTTTTTTAATAATTATTTTCCATTATTTCAATCGCAATTCATAAAATCTTACAAAAAAATTTATCAAAGTGTTTAACATATATAAATAATTCCTGAACTAGTTTTACAGTTAACAATTTCTAATAACATTAAATAAAAGAACATAATAATCAAAAAGATAAATCGAAATAGTTCTCACAAATTCAAACAATTATTACAATAATTACAACACACACCTACAACAATCCTTCATAAACGCATCACACCCTGCACTCAAACTTTACACATAAAATCGCACCAACCCTCACTACATTCCCATCCTTTATTTACACCTGAACAATAGCACCCCTTCATACTATCATAAAGTAACCCAACTACATCCACATAAAAGAAATAAAATAAATAAAATAAATGAAATAAAAATAAATGAAAGAATGCAGTGAAATTTTTTGAATGAAACAAGAGATTGGGTCAAAATGTAGTGGTCTAAAAAAAAAAATATTCTACGCGTGAATGGGACGGTAGAACATTGTGTGTGTCTATGAGAAAGTGGGAAATAGTAAAAATAAACGCAGAAATAAAAATGTGTACAACATATATATATATATATATATATATACATGGATATGTATACACATTTAAAGGGTAAAAGAGCGAAACACAGTGTGAACGTGTGTGCGACGACAAGTAGAACGTCGGATGTGAGGGGGATGTACAGAAGGCGGGGATAACAAGGATTCCACTTTCGCGCGCGCATGAACGTGTTACCGTTGCGCGCACGATTGCTATCTCGCTTTTCATATTCATCTCTATATCACTCCAATTTTTTTTTTCCTCCTATTTTCATTTTCCTATTTTTTAGCCTTCTCTTCTCACTCCCTCTCCCACTCATACATAAATTTCTCTATTTTTTTTTATTTCCTACGCTATTCTTTTTTTGACTTCCATCTTTCCACTTTTCTATTGTTCGCGCACGATGTGTGCGAATGAAAAAGTCTGACGAGCTAGAATATCTCGCAGATCGAATTTGCTGTGCATTTAAAAAGCCACCACTCTATAATATACACGCATGAAGATGAATGTGTGTGTGTGTGTGAAGAGAGTGTGGAAGTGTCAGTGCAATTGCATTTTGAATTTTTTATTCATCGTCACTTTGGAATGGTAAAAGAATGCGTTTCATATGTCACTTAACTATGAATTAAACTGGTGCAGCGATCCAATTTATATTCTATTAATTTTTTTATGCATTTATATTTTTTCCAATATTTCTGACAGTTCGTTTGATTTTTAAACATTCAATAAATATACAGAACAATCTGTAAATATTGTTTGAGATTTTGGATTGTAAATGTCAAATGATGATACAAAGAATAGAATTTCAATTGCCATTTCACGACTTCTATAATTATTTATAATAAGTTTATTCGAGAGATGTTCATTTTATAATATAATTGAACCTAAATTTGATATTTTAGAATTAAATATTCAAGTGAACTCAGTGGATCTTGAAATAAAAGCACATGTAGGTCTTAAATTGCTGTAAATGGAAGCAATATTAATTCAATTGCTACTGTAAAATTAGAAAATCAATCAAGACGATATGAAATGATTTATCTACAATTTGTGATACGAATTTGATTTAGTCTTGTAGTTAATTTTAGTCAAGATATTTATGAAATGCTACACTGATATATATTGGACATTCAATACCTGATCATTTACTCGGATTTTCTAGCACAAGCCTCAGGGAAATCAAAGAATTCTCATGACAGCAAAATAGAACATCTCTAAGAAGGCAATATTTTGTGTCATGATTGGAAATTATCAACGACAGCTATACGACAGTTCATGAACTGCATTAACTCTATACGTGAAATTTCACTTCATTATTTCTTTATCAAGATCACAAATTGTTTCTTAATTGAAATTCAGTTGTCTTAAAAAGTGATGAGAAAAAAAAATTTGCAACAATTACGTAAAGAAATGTGAAGTTAAATATTTAAATTCATGTCTATTACATTTAAACTAAATAAAAGAAGACTTTGGGCAGAGATATGTTTCGAATTCTTCATTCTTTTCATTCCTTTCACTCGCATTAAATTGAATACCAAGGCTATTCTCATGCATGCCAATTCGTATATTTTTCTGTCCCTCTTTTCAAGCAGTTTGCTGCAAGATTTATACGTTAACGGTTGAATATCCCCATCGTTGACTCTTTCACCTGCTGCCAGTCGTGCATATACGATTACGACTTTTCTTCTTTACTTTTCTTATGTGGACATGTGAACAATTTTATATCCGATTTATTATTGTGGATATCATTTATTTACAGCAAAAAATCTTTTTGTTATTTACTTTTACTATAAAAGTTTATATAATAATCCCACTTTTGTTTGCTTCTTCACAATTTTTCTTGTATCACAATCAAATTATTTCTCTTCTTTTTCACTTTATTTAACTCTTGAAATTTTTTGACTTTTAACATCACTCGTGTCCTTTTTATACAAAATTCCCCAGAATTATTTCAATTTCATATCTTCAAACAAGGGTTTGAGTAAAATTAAAATAAATACTCGACAGAAGAAGAAATTTCCATTAATTTTATCATTAATTAACTAATTTATTTATTTATATATTTATCAATCAATTTATTCTCCACTGTAAAAATGTCTGTTGACCGAAAAAAAATGTTGTCAATATATCGAGAATTGGACGAATATAATCAATCACAATTTTGCATCGTTGTTTAATGAAAGAAGAAGCAAAAAATAGGGAATGGGAAAAAAACAGAGGCCAAAACTCACTCCTCTCTGTATATATATATATCTATCTATGTATGTCTATCTCTCGACACTATGGGGACGTATATCATCGGGATATACCCTCAATATACCAGTATACACGTTTCCATTTCCCCTAATTGAACTGACGTGAATGAGGGCATGGGGAGTTGGGATCCTTCGACGGCTGGGGCTTGAATTTTTCACGAGGAAAAGAGAACTCGAGACTGGAGAAAATCGAGTTGACGCGAAATTTCAAGTGCACCCAGTATAGTATCGGCACGTTTCGCACTGGCTTCGATTCTCACACAGCACTAACTTCTATTCGAGAATGCATACGTGTGTATTTCACTTCCTTTTACAATCGTCAACCGCGAAAACAGGAAAAAAAAAATACATAAATACAGAAAATAAAAATTGATGAATATATAATGTTACCTAAAAATAATTTTTATCAATTATCTATCATTTTTCTTTTGCTTTTTCTATTGTCTATGTTTTATACTGTTATGCTATTAATTAATGCATAAAAACAAGTCAGAGAAAAATGGAAAGCAAAAAATGTTTAAAGTCAATTTTATTTTCAATATTTTTTGTCTCACATCCCCTCCTGTAATTCGTCCTCAATCTTTTTCCATTCTCTGACTATCAGTCCCATTCCCAACTATTCATAATCATCCAGTGTCTTTTTGTTTTTCTTTTCTTTTTTTTTCGGTTCAGCGGCCAAATTGAAATCTCTCACGTAAATCATGCCAAAACAATGGTTTTCCCGAGGTAAGCTTCGCGGTTCTTCGGCCCGGCGGCTGCTTAGCCGCATTGCGGGGTAGATGGTTTGGCTTCGCGCGCGTTGGCTTTTGCAACATTGTAACTGCGATGTCGGGGCAAACGAAGAGACAGAGAACAAGGAGAAGGAGAAATAATATCATGTTATATCTCCTCTCTTTCGTTAACATATATACACAGTACTCAAAATCTATATGATTTAGTTTCGCCGCAGCTTTTGGGTCGTTGCGTTGGCGCCAGAGTTTCTTATCTACCTCACGCCATCTGCCACCATTGTCTTACGCAAATGATAATCTTAAACTCGGAAATAAAAACGGCAAAAAAAAAAGAAACGAATCAGAAATAAATACAAATAGAATTCAAATAGATAAATTGATTGTTAGATAATTCAATAAGAAAGGTAATTTTTAAATTATCTTTTTCCTTCTAATAATTATAAAATATTTTGTGGTTTTTCTGAAATTTTCATGGTGTTACCCCCCATGAAATGAATACAGGTATTTTCTAGTTAAAGATAATGAATTACTAAGGATGCACGAAGTGGAACACTATAATCGTTCAGTCGAATTATCTCATTCAACCACGCACAAACCTGTCTATCACAGTACTCCAGGTGGTCATGTCGTAATTTGCACACTCACTCGGTTTACCCATACATGTGGGTATGTATACAATACTATTATATATACAATCGGTTAGATCTGTCAGGCTAATGGACTGAGGATACCGAACAATAGTCTCTCGTATAATCTATCCATACTATTACCTTTGTCGTGCCAATTTAACAGTGGATACAGATACTGATAGTTAAACTCTAAATCAACTTGGTAAAATAGGGTAAAACGCATTTCTCGAGCTACGGATTTTACGTTTAACATTCGTTTTCATTTGTAAATAATTATTCAGGGTGTACACAGTGGTAGAAACTGTTACGCAATAGCCGTTAATTATCAAATTGTATCTAATTATGACTAATAAGTTGTGAATTGTTGGTTATTTATTAGTTTTCATATTCATGAAATTCGTTTTTCAATTTAACTCTGGCAAATGTGATGGATACAGAAAATAATTCAATTTTCGTATTATTCAATTGAGCATAGAGTCAGATATTGCAGAATGATGAATAGTTAATAGCTGTGAATAGTGTGAACGAAATGATTTCGTAGATATATTTCGATTTAACAACTGAGTTGAAGTTTAATTACAATGATTTATCACAGTCAAACTGTTGATTTGAAAAAAAATATGAACATAACTTTTTTATATTAAATTCGATGCTCTAAAAAAAAGATCTCATGCAATTTTGCTTTATCTCATAAAGTTTTCCATAAAATCTCACCTGAACGCAAAATCAAATTTATCCACTTGGTCAGAATTTTTACACTCACAATAAAGTAACAACAAGTAACATCACTAAATTCTTCTTCGATCCAAACACATCCAAATAAAATTGAACTTAAAATTAACAACTGTATATTTCCAAAACTTCGCTCAACTCTACCACCCCAAGAACAATCAACATCCCCTTTATTAATATTCATTTTAGTAACAATAACAATATAAATTATAAACTACTTCACTTAATTGCATACAATTCGCTAATAAAATAAAATTATTTGTCATGACACCCTCCCAACCTTCACAAACCCACCACAAGTAGTACGTAGAGCTTTATTAATCATTTTATTGTGCATAAATATAGAGAAATTCCAAGACTATCTAGTCGCGATATTATAGTGAGTGGTGTTCACTGACTACTGTCTTACCACTCTCAGCTTTCACTAACCCACCCTTATTCATGTCCAGCCACAGCATATTTCGTAATGTATGCACATGTACTGTACGTACTACCATCTTCAACGCTGTTCTATTGCAAAGCTCACTTGTACTACCGCCACCACCACCATCACCAATACCACCATCACCATACAATATAGATTTTACTCTCTCGTATAACTCTCGTATGTTTCACCTCAACCCTACCCATGAAACTTTCACGAGGAGACACATTGAATTTCATTGGTGAAACTTTGTAAACCAAATTATTGATACATTATTATTGCTATTGTGTGTATAGAGGTGTAGAGCTGGGTTGTGAATAGCAGTTTGATATCATAACTTTAACTGCAGTAATTTGAAGAAAAAATGAAAAAAAAAAAATGATTTGAGTGGTGGAAAAAAAGGAAACCAAAATGGTAAAGATAGAAATGAAGTTTTATTTCATTTCAGCGGTTAAATTAAATTGGATTGAATTGAATTGAACTTAACATTGTTGAATTCTGGTTTTTATTCAGTTTTATTTGAATATAAAATTGGAATGTAGTTCATAAATGATGAGTTTAAATGAAATTTCGAATTGTTGAAGATTATGTTACAATCGTTCCGTTTTATTTTTCAATTTATATCTCAGATAAGTTGAGAGATAAATTATTTGTGTTGGAAGTTTATTTACGGTAGAGTTATTTGTGGTGTGAATGTTTTGGGAGGGTAGAAAATAAAATGAAATGATGGAGAAATAAATTAATATTATATTTATTGAGATAGGGAGATTGAATTAGAGAGTATTTTTATGTTCAGAATGGGGATAAAAAGATTTTTTTGATATGTTTCATTTTTTTTTTTCACTGCGATTTATTCCAACTTGATATGTAAAAAAAAATTTTTTTCATAGAGGGGTTAAGAAATATGAGGGTGGTGGAGATTGGTGTTTCAATACGTGTGAGGTACTGTGGTGTTTTTTATGGTTTTTATGGTAATGTGGTTTCTCGAATAGGCTCGTATGGTATTTTGGAAATTGATAGGTCAATCGAATAACAAAAAAATGGATTTCTCACAGAATTATTTGTTAATATGAAAACATTGTAATTCAGCGCACGATATTTTTTCTCAATATAACAGCATGACCATGACAGTAAAATTGACAGCAGGCCAATCCCTATAATTCTATTCTCAGAATTATCTCAATCCAAAATACTCCAGGTCAACAGAAAAATCAATTCGATATTTTCATCCCTAACTGCATCAAGAAAAAATGAATAAAAAAGATTTATTCTTTTTTCTTCAATGGCCCATTCGTATTTAAACTTTTCTTTTCACAATTGCTTTTCTTCCACTATTTAGAGGAAAAGTTGATAAACAATTCAACCCACTGACCTATAAAATCCATCGCTCCTCCAACGCATATCTAACAATTATGAATAGTAAAAATTATTATCATTTCGACAATAAAAATATGATTGAATCAATTCCACAAATATTTTTTTTCTATTTCCTTTTCCTCTCTACCTATCTCACATATTATTGCAAGAAAATGCAGAGCATTCAATTTCTGAAGGCAGGAAAACAGTATGAATATCCATACGAACAAATAGTATTGAAAATGCACAAAAACAAAAAAAGAAGAGAAATTTACACGAAAATGAACCAAAGCGGAAAGAGGATGGATAGGAAAATCGAGTGGACAGACGAGCGGAAGGATATAACGTTATGCTTTTCTAATCGGATGTAGCCAGCGGCTTTCTACGGATAATAGTCCAGCCGGACGGATTATGGGTTTTCCAGAGACTGTACAACATCGAAATGTTCTCCACTCCGCCATTCTATATCAGTTCGATAAATTTTTCTCGATACTACACATAAAAAATATGTGAACATAAACACAAAATACAATCATGTAAAAATTATTACTTAAAACCTCTACATTCAACTAAATTGTCCTGATTCATATAAAGTCACCCCAAAAAAAACCCAATTGAATAAGATTCATCCAACCCTTCTCCTCAAAAGTGAACATTTCCAAAGTTGAAATGCAATTCCCAACAAAATAGTTGAAACAAAGGAATAACCAAAAAAAAATAACAGAAAACAGATCTCCAACTAAATTGAACTCTTGTAAATTGCCAGAATATATTACCACCATATACCAACTCAACACCCTTTCCCCAGTATCTTGTCTTGTATGTAGAATCAGCGTTGAATAAGAGCAAAAAGATAGAACAGTAAACCAGTAGCAAGAGGAAATAGCAACATGCCTTGTGATGACCGAGTTGTTGCCTTTGTCTCCTCGTTAAAACTAAATGGAACCCAGCACACTGTCGTCTCTCGAGGTGTTGGGTATTAGCTTTACACTATTTCCAACAGCTTGACCATCATCATACCATCTCATAGTGAGAGAACAGAATCACAGAACTATGAGGTCATCTGACTTCCCACACATTCGTTATAACACAAATGCCACGTTAAAGTACACTGACAACGGTGTCAACTACTCATATTATATTTGTTACGTTTGAAAATGAATATACAACAGAATGACAATGTGTTCTCATTGTCATTCACAGTTGACATTGTAATTATAAATATCATTCTCACTATTATATTTGACATAAAACATATTTTTATATATAAATTGTTTTTATGAAATAAAGATAGAAAAAAACAAAAATAAACAAAAGAAAAATGAAAGGTAAAATGATGGAAATGAGATTAGTTCATTGTGAAAATTGTGGAGCTTTCACAGATAATTCTATCAGACTCACTCGAGCGCCGTTCACAGAATATCGAACAAACAAAATTATCGGTGATTTTATCAGTTTTGTATTGTTAGTATTATTATTATTATTATTATTATTATTATTATCATAACTTTTTTTTTTCATTCACTATTTTACCACAAATTGCCCACATTTCTCTACCAGTTTCCTTTATTGTTTGTTTGATTGTTTGTCTAAAATTTTATTATTCATTTTTATTTTTCTTCTATATACTATTTTTCGTGCTCTTGCCATCTACGAAAATTGAATAACTAGATTTTACTGATGGTAAGACATGAATGGCGGATGGAAGACTGTAGAGGAAGAAAAATAAGAGAAATAAGAGAAAGAGAGTGGAAAAAAAAAGAAAAATTGTAGGAAAGAAGAGAAAAGTAAGAAAATAAAGTGAAGAAAAAAAAATTGAAGGAAGCGATGAAAACGTGAAACGAACTTTGCGTTATCTTGGTAAGCGTGGAGCGACTATAGGAACTAAAATGTAGAAATTTTCTTTGCTTTTCTGTGCACAGCCTTTCCTCGTCGAGAAGTGACTGTTTCTAATGCAAATTTTGTGGTAAACAGGCAGTGGGTTGTATATACGAAGTGGGAGTTAAAGAGAAATCCTTTCGGATGAGTTTGAGAGAAAATCTCAACGACAATTCTCAAAAAAAAAAAAAAAACAACTTCAAAGATAACAACTGCGACCCATCTGTATGTATACATATTTGTTATGTTGTCTGGTTTGTAGTAGAATTTATATAGACAATGGTAGCAATACTTTTTCAGTGTAATTTCACGCGTTTCAACATGTTCACTCGGTTCATTGGACACACGAAGAAATTACCATTGTCTCTTTTCATAAAGTGTGTGCGCACGAATGTACATTGACAAATGCATTACAATATCGGATGGATTTATATTCCCTGATGAATGAATGTGAATAGATCAATTAAACGAATGGAAACAAAATGGAAAACGCGAATTTATACGAATTTTTGAACATTTCTTCTAAACAAAAAAAAATCACAATATCGATCAATAGATTCATTTCATCAGATTTTTTTTTTCATTTATTATCGTATTGTAATTCAGATTTTAATCAATCGCTGTTTTATAAAAAGTAATTTCCCTCTGTTCAATTGCACTGGTCGATCATTAAAATTAATCGATAATTTTTCAATATTATTTTCCCTCACTATAAAATCTGTCAGATTTTCATCTCTTTTAAATATATCCATCAAAGAAAACCAGGAAATGTGCGGAAAATCCAGCACTAAACATGTTATCCCACAATAAGATTAATTTCCTGGTCAGATCTTGGATTATTATGTCAGAAAAATAAGTATCCCAAGACCCTTATCAATTTCCGTATTTTAATTTAATAATTTCCGGATAATATCACACAGGAAAATGTTTGCCTTGCAGCAGAATTGCAAATCAGCCACAGTTGTAACCCGATAATATCAAAGGAACATTCATGACAAAGTCAAGAAATCAATAATAAATATTCAGGTTAAATTCACCATAAAATCTCAATTAAAAAAATCTCCCTCAATTCATCTTCATTACAAAATTCATACTCAGAAATCTGCAATCATTAAAACAACCCAAAACACTGACAAAAAAACTTCAAACACTCACCATTTTCTACAAAATCTCCTTCCTAACTGTCTCTCAATCCTCTTCGAAAAATCCTCTTCAAACCAACTCATTTATCCCCATTGACGCATCTGCAATGAGAATATTTTTCCATCAATAAAATCACTGTTCAATAAAAATTCCAATATTGCTTTTTGCCCAATTTCATTTTTTCCCTTTGCTTAACTTGGCCGCAATAATATGACAAACTGTATGAACTCTAGCCAATAGCTATATCGAATGATTCACAATAAACTGAATACAGCGGTAGGAAATGGTGGTTGCGGAAAGTTGGATCAATGGAAAAAGCCATTATACTCATACACACACACACATATCAAATATAAATGTGAAAGGGTATTAGAGTAAAGGACAAAGGAGTAAAAGGTGTTGGGGGACGAGTCATGTATAGATTCTATATAATCGTAGAACGATATAATAGAAAAGGAAGCAGGGCACAGGAGACACGTCATTGCGCGTTGAGTCTGCGAATGGAAGAGAGAGTATAGAGAAAGGTGCAAGTTGGGTAACAGCCGCGAAGTTGAGAAGGCCCAGCGGTTTATACCCAGTCATGTACCGCGATTCGACGACGCGACCAAAAGCTTTTGCGTGTGAGTGTGCGCTAGTGAAAAGGATATATAGAAAGGATAGAAAGGATGGAGTGAGAAGCAGTTGCGCCACAGCCAGCAAGAAACTTTGCCTGTGGTACTGCTGTGCTCACTACAGTACTTCGGTCATCGTTCCAAATGGTGATGTTATATATAAATATGTGTGTATGTAAGGGTTGGGTGGGTCTATGTGAGAATTGGGGTTGCTTATGTAACGTAATATTCATGTTGCTGCGGTATATTTTGTGTACATTGGTATGATGATGAGATGTGAACATGTTTATGCTTGTTCGGATGAGTTAAAAGATTTAGAAATAAACTGACAGTTTGTATTATTGGAATGTCGTTCAGTTTTAATTTTATTATGATTAATTAGGGATTTGTTTTTATTTTATTTACATGGCGGATTGACGATGGGAGAAGAATTTCATTTCTTGACACTGAAGTTGCTGAATGAATTTATGAAACTGTTCATCATAAGATAATCAATTATTTTCCGTATTATTCATTGATTCGTCAATGTTTTTATTGTTAGAATTTTGTTGTCTATAATAAAATTCAGTCAATCAAATTCCAAGATGAACCCAAATCAACTCACGGTCATTCTCTACAAAATGTTGATCAAATTATTCTAACTAGAAAATCATCACCAAAAATAAACTATTAATTATAAAGAGTTCTGTATCAACATGAAGTTTTTAAAAACGAATAAAAACAACACGAAATTATATTCCACTTTATGTTATCATATTCTAGAAATATATCCGAAATATTCCAGTCTACAATTTGTTTCTTTTTTTTTTCCACCATGTGGTTACATTAGATCCCAACAAAATCCACATCACTCACTGTGCAATTACTCTGATTATTTTTTCTAATTAAGTTAAAAAGTCAGACAAAGCAAATCTTGCATGAGCACACATTTTTTCAACAATACATCTGAATGTAATTTTATAAGTGTTAAATATATGTATATATAGAAAAAATATATATGTGGAGTGTTAGTTCAGATATCCAAGGCACGGATGATGAAAGATTATATCAAGCTAAATCGACATCACGACTAAGGTATTCGTTACACGTGTGCTCAACACGCGTTCTCCCCATTGCTACTTTGGAGTTGGTGCTGTACACCCCCCCACGTGTGCGCGAATCACGAACCTAATCTAGCAAACTGACACGGAAAAGTGGAAATAAATCGAAGGTATTTCAAGTTCCCCAATCGAGATCCTGATGCTTTTCCCGCTATATATCAATATCTCTATATAACCTAACGCTTATTTCACAACTGCAACCCAGAGAAAAGTTTAATCAATCTTATACTGAAAATATATTGCTTGTTTATATACATTTATATATATCTATATAGATTGAGTCTATATCAATAATCCGAAAAGATCTCGCAATCTCTGTTATCTCACATTTTGCAATATTTTTCATTATTTAATGAAAATTTCTTGTACTTTAGATCAGGAGATGACTTTTTACTTATTTTTATTCCTTTATTTTTTTTTTTTTTGATTGAAGAATGCTTCATATGAGCTTTTTCTTTATTGAATTAATTTCTTTATTTATTTTTTCATTTTCATTTTACGAGAAAAACGAAGATTGAAAGTGTAATAAAAGAATTCGATAATTTAAAAAGAATTGATTGAATTTATCAAAATGATTTAAATCAATTTTCTAACAATTCAAACAATAAAATTTATTCTTTTGACAATCAACTTGTAAACATTCAGATGATTAATTGAATTTTCATAAACATTAAATTATCAAGTCTATGATTGTTATTTAATTGAGTGAACATGAAAAATGTTATCAACAACAAATATACCAAAAAATTTCATTTAATTTTTTTTTCACACTCTGTCCTGTGTCCATTTTTAAATCTGTTCACATGAATTTGTGTTACTCATCCCATTCGCATTTATTTCAAGTAACAAATTGATATAAAAGTACTGAAGAAGGAGAAGAATGTAGAGAAAAAAAAAGAAGTAAAAGAAAAATAGAAACAAAATGAAAAAATAATAGTGAAAAAACAAAAAACAGGAATGAAACAGCTATCACAGCAGATTTTCATGACATAAAAAACAAATGAGAGCATTTTATTCTCCAAGAAATACTCCTGGAAATATCTTGTAGGATATTTCCAGCATATTTGCGCGTGTCTTCTATACGTTTTCTCGAGGACCATTATTATTTCCACAGGTATTATTCACGATGCGCATCTGCAGCAGAGACTTTCTATATTTTATATATAAAATATACATATATTTGTGTATAGTATAGTTCCATGTCTGATACTTCCGTTTCATCGATTATCGAATTCCACATTGGGACATAACGACAACGACCTCCTTTTGCTGTATTTTTTATTATTTTGTTTCATATTTTTTTTATTTCATATTTTCATTCTATTTCTTCCTGTTTTTCATACTCTTTCTCGTTTAATCTTTCTTTCCTGTTCCGGATATTTAACTTGTTAACATCAATTGCCATTTTTGTACTCACTATTGTCTGATTCAATTAATAAAATATCAATTTTTATTGTTGGAAAACAGAATCAATTATAGAAAAGGAATTTATCAAGTGAATTATTATTTATTTATTGATTGGTAAAACAGTTTTATGTACTCATAAAAAGTATTTAAATATTGATGAATAATTTGTTCTCATATTCAACCGTATTTGAAAATTTATTTACTTTGATATAACAAAAATTTTTTAAATTAATCAAAAAAAGAAAGATTTAAATCACTTGATTAAATTATTTACGTAGAATTTCTTTAAGAATTCATAAATATATTCTTATTCAGAGTCTTATTATATTTAAATTGAAAAGAAGCCAAAGCAACTTTCGATGCACAACGAGAAAAATTCAATGACAAAAATACTAAATATTCCAATAATTCATCAATACAACAATTTTCTATCCTCTAATAATTTGAAAATGATTATATTATTGCATTCTCATCTATTTTTTTTCATCAGAAAAATACAATGAACAGAGTCTGAATAGATTCAAATCCATCAAATATAAATAGAAACATTTTCATATAACATCAATAATACGATTTCATTTTCCTCCACATGAGCAACACAATCACATTTTAGTTTCCATTTCTTTTTTTTTCATTCCCTCCTTTTCCATTTCATTCAATTAATATTTTTATCCTTCTCATAAAAAAATAAAACATAAAATTATATCAAACTCAACTAAAATAAATGTATCAATCACAAAAATATAAATAGCTTCAATAACCCACAAAAATAAATAAAGAGAAAAAAAGAAAAACCCCAATATAATTTATCCCATAAAATTCTTATTTATATTTCTATTTATTCCGATAGGTATAATTTTTTTTCTCCTTTTCTTCCAATTCATATCGATATTGCAATGAAGAAAAGTGGTAAAAAGATATGGTACACTGCGTATGATCGTGATGGCAGCAACCATACGAGTGTAAAAAGGGGACAGGTGAGCGCATGCGAATAGTTATGAAGGGGAGAAGAAAAAAAAGTGGAAAGAAAAAAAAAAAACGAAGAAAAACGGAAATACCGAGAGAAACTGGTATAGAAAATTACGGGCGACCAGGAGAATAGTAGGGGATGATAAGGTGGGGATGAAGGCAACATTCAGAGCGCGTAGGACTTTAAACCGCTGCGCGTGAAGCCGTCAGTCCGCACCGAGATTCCGGCGCGAATTGTTGTCGTCTCGTATAGTGATAACAAGTTATAGATGGATGTCGCCGATTCACAATATCGTCACGGTCCTTCATGTTGTCGCGCTTGTTCCACTCCTCGTGGAAGGTCAGTGACAAAATAGTTTACACGTTCAACATATTAAATATAAATATATAAAACATGTGCTTTTATGTGGATTAAAAATATTATTTTCCATTTTATGTTTATTCCCTAAATTCAAAAATTTATCATTTATAAACAGACGTTGAAGAGTAAAAAAGCCGAATATTATTCAAAAGTTAATAAATTCTCATTATTTATCAAGCAATTATGTTTATAATTTTATTTCACACCATTCCTATTTTTCTCAACACTCGTAAATTTATCCACATCACAATTATTTTCTCTACCATCCACAAATGAAGAGCCACAAATTTATATACATTCATAAATATTTTTTTCCCTCCCATTTGTGTTTGTTGTTGAATCATCAACAAAAATTAAAATAAATAATTCATCAGCAGTGATGACAAATTTTTCATTCATCCACAATATTCTTTACAATCATAATTTATTTATAAAAAAAAAAAAATAAGTGCAATTAGTGTTCTATAATGGATAAACTTTTCCTATCATAACTATCAAAATTCCTCTTTATAATACATCCGACATTTTTTTATCATCAAAAGAAAAAAGGTGGAGAAAACAAAATCTGAAACACACACACACTCGATTAATTCCTTTCCTCCTGGCTAATAAAATTCTTGGCATCCAAGATAATGTCCTATATACGATTTATGGTTAAGATAGTTTGGCATTATATCCAGCCTTTTATTTTTTATTTTTCTGTGTCTGTGCGCACTACTTCCTCTC
Organism: Meteorus cinctellus; assembly: GCA_030523045.1. NCBI lineage: Eukaryota > Metazoa > Arthropoda > Insecta > Hymenoptera > Braconidae > Meteorus > Meteorus cinctellus. The sequence continues at coordinate 20,924 of JAPYZF010000461.1, read as the reverse complement.
CGCATATATATCTAATTCTCTGGGCGATCCGTTACGAAAGATTACGTCGACCATAAATGTAGCTCGACGGTGGGCGCGCACTATCGCCCTTGGATTTCACAATATAGATATTCAATGGGACAAAGCGTAAAGCGACATGGATTAATCCAAAGATCGATTATAGATGTTGCTAAGTATTCGTGTACAATTCGTATTTAACCATACACATCTTCAGCAAACAAAACAAAAGAAAGAAAAATAAAATAAACAAATAAATTGTGAATTGATAAAGAAGCGAGAAAATTGTTAGTGCATTTGGTAAATTATTTCATTGCTTTAATCTTTTAATAGCACAAAATTAATGATACGATCGTTTGGTATCATTGCAGACCAATTGGTTGCATTAACGATTAACAAATTACGGAGATATCTTTGAAATTCCCAACCAATAGGAATACATAAATAATTAAAGTATTATCTCACTATTTCATTGAATAGTAAACCCCCCCCCTTATTTTAATTTAATGTGTCCCTTTGTGTGTAATAAAAATAAATTAGAAAAATAATTTGATATTTAATGTTCAGATTGGAATTGAATATTCACGTGAGTGTGTGTAGATTTCTCGGATGAATTGTGAATTGAGTTTTCAATTTTGATATTCAAGTGTTTCTTCAAATGTGCTTGCGACGATATTTACTGTGTGCTCAGAATGTCTTCAGATATGTATTATATTGTCAATACGACATGGATTGATCTCTGTTTTATCTTATATCGTGATGTATGTCATTCGAAGATGTTTTCCATGGAAAATTTTGATGTCTCAACAACTTCTGAGCTGAACGACTTCACGTTTGTATCACACAGATATATACAAACCTAACAAAATTTATTTTACAGATTTTTATTTTTATTCACAAGCCACCTCCAATGTTTTTACTTTTATTTGCAATTCATCCGATTTTTTAATATCATAAAATAAATATTAAAATAATTTATATTATTTTTTACTTCCACAAAACTCTTTCCAATTTAATATCCAAGTAAGAATTTTTGCAACAAGACCTTCTAGAAATAACAAAATCTAGTTGACAAAAAAAAATTCTAAACTGAATCAATGAAATACAAAAGAGTGAAGAAACAAAACAAAAAATATACCCCAGGGTCAATCACAATTTCCAATATGTTTCCAAACAATATTTCTATCACGCCTCCAATCCTGTCAACCAATATGTTTCCACGTCTCCAAACATTGTATAAGGGATACTGTCCGTGTCAATCGAAGCTTTCCAATATAACTTTGGTAATAGTTTCTCACAAAATTCACCAGCACTGACTGAAACTCCCTCCATTAATAATAATTAATCTTATACTATAAAATTAATGATGATAACATTTGAAAAGTCAATTACGTATCTAATTCTAAATTCTTCATGTCATTCAGTAAATCCAGTTGACAAAAGCAACGATATAATATTTATTTTTTTCAATAATAAAAATCCCTCAACATTTCAAACGAACTCTATCACATTGACAATAATTGAAAACTACCCTAGAATATGTTCGTGCATCAACTATAACAAATTTCAAACTTTATTCACAAAGTAAAGTCATTTATCACACAAAACTTATCATTTCTATCTCACCATCATTCCAGTCTTTTATTCCCCCAAAGTTTCATGCTCATCACATGTCCAATTGTCTCACGATATCAAATTTCCCCTCATTTCCAACAACATAAAATAATAAAATCCACCATAATGTAGTGTGTATGTAAACCATAATTTACCAAAAAGAAAAAAAAATGAATTCATATTATTTTGCCTCAACTTGAATAATGTGACTGCAGGATGGATGGCAGCAGTTGATCAAAGAGAGTTAATGGCCGAGCGGTTTGAGAAATCCGAGATAATTAATCACTAGCAAAAGGCTCAACTAACGAACGCCAACCTGCTTTACCCACCTCTTCATCCCTATCATTCGCATTTCTTGGGGGTTTGTCTCACTCACCCGGGTCTTTCATTCAGTCTCTATTGTCTTTGTCATCACCATTATTAAACACATCCAAACTTATCAGCATGCACTCACACATAAATACATTTAACGATTTTATACAGTCGAGCATCGAATTATCATGATGTAGCCTTCGACATTTCCGTATAGTCGTCATTTCCTTTTTGGCTTCTCTGTTCATGATATGAAGAAGAAATGTGAGTGAGAATGGTTGAAATGTGTTGTCCTAGCAATTGAGTAGCAAAAGAGGGCAAGGACGAGCTTCTTTCTCCATTCTATACCTTTTCACTTCTCCTTTTGGACTTCATAATGGCACGTCGGGCACTACCATCGAATTTATGCTAATGTTCATCGGCTATATATGGAGAACAGCTATAAGCATTTCAACGATTCAGTATTCAACGACGAGTGCGGATCGAAGTCGTGATGGGGGCATTTTCGAACGAATGTACCCCACACACACACACTTGAAACACAAGCTTGCGATTTACTAACTTTCCTTTCAAACAAACCAACACCAAAACACACAAACACAATTCTTATTCTCACTTATGACGCCTCCTTTTTTTTCTTCCTTCCATATCTTTTTATATCATACACTTACGAATACATTATGAGAATTGATATTGAACTCGAGCCAATTCGTAGATATAATATTACCAAAAAATATTTTATCAAACCACCATAAATAATAATACCAATAATAATAACACTAATAATATTCTCCACCTCTTTATCATCTATCAGAAATATTTTCTAATCTTTTTTTTCCCTTCCATTTCATTACAAACGTTCGTTATAAATTGGCATTTATTTAAATTCAATTTTTAATTTTTTCTCATTCACTTATTTTCCTTTTTCATTTCAATTGGAATTTATGGAGATAAATTCCTCGTGTTTTTTTTTTGTTACTCTTTTATTTTTCCCACCATTTGGAATTATAAATGACGTTTTGATCGCGTTGAGTAAAATAATGGTGTGTTGTGCCTGACCAAAGTTTGACCCACTCTACTTGAATGGAATGAGAACGAGAATGAAAAAAAAAGAGATAGATAGAGAGCAACGAGACCGCATGTGTATATGTATAACGGAAGGACACAAGCTCACCGCTGAAACATAGCTCTTGTCCCTCGTATATATTCCATATAAATATATACATTTGTATATATACTGAATACATACAAATATGTATATATGCTTATGTATACTCGACCGCTTGCCAGATTGCGTTAATTAATGTTAATTGTCCGTACTAATAAATAACCGTATGAATAAACATATTTGTTAGCTGTAGAAATTTGTGCAGTAGAACATTTCAACGACAATCAGGATAGTTAACACAATGAATATATATTTAACTACGTGATATGAAATAATTGATGCATTGGAAACCAAAAGGAAAAAAAAAAGAGTTTGAATTTAGTAAAATGATGTTTAAATAGTTGAGTTGGAGTTTATTTGATCGTTTGAGCTTTGCAAATGGATAATTTTAATGAATTATTTGTGCAAGATGAATAAGAGAATGTTACGAAAATCGAAGTTGAGATTGTTGAATAGAGGATTTTCTTGATATTTAGTTGAGCGAATAATTGAAGGAGAAAATGGAAATGTGTTAGAGAAAATAGCGATGAAATTGTAGAGCAAAACTGTAGAATGATAATGTATCTTTGTCAACTTTAGACAATTGACAATGAAGTTTTTATTTTTTTTTACGTGTGTATCATGGAAATTCTAGTTAGGACGGTAGAGAATTTCAATGTGGATCAAATGAAATATTGTTCGAACTCAATCGCTTTGATAGTTCATGGAATATTGTACAAGCGAGTGTGTGGGCAAACATGTTGAGAATTTCTGATGAGGAGAATTTACCTGAAAATATCTCTCACTTGTTTCTAAATTTCAAATTGTATCTGTAAAAAAATACTTTCATCTACAGATCAAAGAATAATCTACAACTCTAGATAATAATCAATTTTTCTTCATCCATTTAATTGCAAAAAAATACTTCTACAATCTAAAATTTAAAAAAACTCCATTCAAATAATCATCTAACAAATATCAAATCTCTTTTAAAATTATAAATAACCAAATTCTAATTTAATTCAAATAAACATTTACAATAACCCATCAAAATATTGCATTCATCTCATATTCAATATTTTCAACTTTAATATTTCAGTAATTTCTTCAGCCACACATTTAACGACCCAATTTGGAAATAATAATTTTTTTTTCCCCTTCCTCTATTTATTATTAATGTCAAATAACAATTCTACATCTACAAACAAATATATAATACTGCAATAAATCTATAAATCATAAATAAATATTCAACAACCAGTGTATTTCACTTGATATCAATTTGCTCTCTTGATATCTTTCCCAAATACATATTTAAGAGTATAGATATATCCTTGCATGTATAATATTTATGGATATGTAAATGTACATTGCCCCATGGGATATACATTATTGAGTACATCAATTAACCGGGAACAAATTTAACTGAGCATAAGCATTGGTATAATATTGGTTTTGATTGTCACGAACATTGTGAAACTCTGTGTGCAAAGTAGAGAAACTCATCTACACACAACTATAAAATAGCGCAACAATAAACTAACCACATTCAATGTTTATAATTATTATAAACCATTCAATATTTAATAATAAATATCATCACCAACCAACCGATTATCTGTCACTCATTTTGCATATTTACTTATTCATGATTCATATTTAATTTCGTTCACATAAAGTGATAATTTATTTTTCATCACTTTATTAAAAACTGCATTTCAAAGAGATATTAAATGAAAGAGAGAAAAAATAAACACAAAAAGAAAAAAGAATGTAAAATATATTCACAACTTTTAAAATGTATATTTCTAAATGAGGAAACTTTGGGGATATTTTTATATTTTCTTTCTCCCTTCTGCTTTATTATTATTATTATCATTATTATTATTATTTCTTTTTTTTTCCAGGACAAGCGTTCACGATTTTCCTCAGCACATTTTCATTACGTTTTGCTGGCAGTGCTAACTGAGCCAAGCGGCGTTATGGTTTAACCCAGACAGAGAGGCGAACGTACCATTCACTTTATCCACCACCCTCCCTCCCTTTCTCTCTATATAAACACGTATTTGAGTATTTTAGTATGTCAGTGTATTTGTGTATGGTTTACGTTTTGTACATGTGTTTGTTCTCGAGAGTCAAAACGAGGAATTTTTATTCACCAAAACAATTTTACTTTAGTTGCTCACTGCAATGCGCTGGGCCAACTCCACCCCATACGATAACTATCTCACTCTCTCGCTCCCTCGCTCGATAATCATGAATTTCACCAAATCTAAATATAAATAATCGCACACGAACATATACACACAAACTCTCTCTTTATTATGCAAATACCGCATTGAAAATATTTATATGCATCACAGGAACACAAATTCATTTCCTGACACACAATTCATTCTGTTTAATGAACTTTGTTACATAACAAAATATATTTATTCTACTGCACAATTAAATTTATCATAGAAAAAATATCCCGGTTTTTTTTTCAATCAAATTGTTCAGTAGAATAATTTACGAAACGTCAGACAAACTGATTTTGAATGACATGGTATTATAATTCATAATATTATTCACGAATTTTCCATCAGAGTAAACTGATTAAACAGCCACAATCGATCGGTTAAATTCAAAGATATTTAAACCTAAAATTACAAAAACTCATTCTGGCAAATTGTGTAATTATTTATAGACTTCTGAAAGGTGAAAATAAATTTCAAGAATCATCGTAACATAACTGATCATATGAATTTCATATACGTCATTAAATTTTTCATTTAATTACTACAATGAAATCAGGAAAGAAAGTAGAAAATAGAGAGAAAAATATTGAAGCTGAAACATTGCCAAGCCTGTAATACGACATGGAAAAAGCTTGGATGACGTGTGTTTCAGCTACTGAATAAAAAAAAACCTCACTGAGATTCGTAAGCCGGATATCCGCAATGAGAACGATGACGCATCGCGATAATTCTTTATCTTTACGGGTGCAGCAGCAGCAACAGCAGTAGCACCACCACCACCACCACCACCACAACCAGCGAATACAGAAAAAGAATATAGTAACAAAGTATACAGAGTTTGCAGCACGCGGCCACTGCCACATAAAATACGTTCATGCGAGGAAAGGTTAACCAATTAAGCCACAAGCGCGCATGCTTGTGGAGTAAAAAGAAATAAAAGAAAAAGGAAGTGAAAAGGAAGCGCACATAGAGGAAACGAAAAAGAAAGTAAAACGAATGATAAGTACGTACTTGGTAAATTGGTTGGTTGGCTGGATTTATCTTCTTAAATCATTTTCGTAGAGAAATAGAGTGGGAAACCAAGTGGGCCACCAGCTTGGACAAGAAATGAAAGCCCCATCTAAAGAAGGAAATATAGAGACGATCAGACGACAGCGAATAGAGAGGATTGTGGTGTTCTGTTATATACAGTGCACCAGAGGGAGTGAGAAAAAGGCAAGAAAAATTGTGTAAGAAAAAGAATAGAACAGAGGGAATAGTGGACAGGGTACATCAAGTGAGTTGAAAGTGTAGGTCGATGCCAACGAAAATTGCACGTGAGTACAAGGCACGTCCGAGAGAAGTTTCACGGGCGATAAGCCGACATCGACCTCTCTACGATCCCTATACCCAAGACCTTGTTTCTGTATTTTTTATTCCTCTCAATCTTTTTCTCGGACGTTCCAACGATGTAGTTATGTATCGAAAGAAAGAAAAAAAGAAAGAAAACAAAAGAGAAAAATGTCCCCACATGAATTGAAGAAAAATAGAGTTTACGTGCAGTTGTAAAGTTACTTATTTTGCATAAATAAAATTTTTAGGTCATTTGGTTTATTTCACGAAGAAACAAAATTGAACCAACATTGAAATTGAATAAGATTTCACAAGAGCGCCACACATGTAGGAAAGGATATAAACTGAGATTTGTGCTGGCATTATACCAGAATTCGAGCAATAAAAGAGGCATACTGCAATTGAATCAGAAAAAAAAAACATCACATTGCAAGATATAGTTATGTTTCCGATATCGTTAACTCCCCCCTCAACTGCAGGATTTTCCTGTTTCAAGATCACAAATTGCATTTTGCTTGGTCGTAAACATGTTACAAAGACATAGAGCATTCATACTTGAAATGACTTATCCACCTTCTCAAAAATTTACGACTAAAATATCAATGACATAAAAATGTTGCTGCACTGACTCTTCATTCATCTCAAGAATCTATTGCTGTCAATATTTCTAACATATAGCCCAACATTTTTCATAACTGTCTGGCATAACTGCACATACAATTCATCGGATATAAAAAAGAAGAATAGAATAAGGGGAATGGCACCATAAGCAACATAGAATAGTAAGAATGAGAGGGTGAGACAGTTTTAGCTGTGGATTGTGGGCGGTGATGGTGGTGATAGATGGTGCTAGAAAATGACTACACTTCGCCATCCAGAAGGTACCACTCGCCATAGGATAATCTGGCCACGATAAAACTAAGCCGGACCTAACACCCCCAACTCGCCTTACAGAAAAAAAAAGCAGAAAAGAAAAAAAAAGAACTGAAGCCCTGGCTCAGTACGAAAAGCTCCCAAGTGTCACCAACGTGTTGGAATATTCTAGAATCCTCCATCACTCTTTATCTTATTTCAGTTCAATCAATTTACTTGACCACAACCTCACTGACCATTGGCTCCAATCCTACATTAAACGATTACGTTACATACTCACATTTAGTTTATTTCCATTTGGTTAGTGGGCTTTCAGTTGTGCGCGGATTACATTGAAACATTGTGAAGCGCTAGATTGCTACCTCAGGCGTATAGTTTCATACTCGTGGAATTGAAGATTCAAATGTAGAGGTATAGAGCACATACAAATGGATAATATGGGCTGTGGTTTAATGGATTTTCTTGAATGAGCAAGTATTTTACTTGAATATGTAGCTCCATGTATAGATTCTCATATAGCTGTGCACATGTTCACTGTGCATACTGAGGACATTTCTAAAGGTTATATACAGTGTTCACGATTTGTCATGATTTCAAAGTGGAGCCAATGGCAGAGAGAATACACCAAATGGAAGGTTAATGGCCTCTCTGTAGGATGCTGTATTAGTACCCATTGTATATAGATAGATATTGATGCTTTGAGCCATTGGAAAATTGACGAGGTGCACGGGGTTAAGGGTTAATTACACGGTGGCGCATAACGTGCCATGAGCAAGGTTAAACTTTGGACACCATTGATTTGTGGTGAACTAGCGTTTGGCAACGGTTAGCAAGAGTAAAGGAGTGAGAGAAAGACAAGAGGTAGGTTAAGAAGGAACTGGTAGAGTGGGAATATATGGTGGATGGTTATATAGATAGGAAGAATAGAGAATGCGAGAGTCAACTGCACCGAAACGGTGAGATCGTGTCTATGATCGAGAAACTTTACCTTAGTAGCTTGGATGGTTGTGCTAGCGTTGGTTGCCGCTAGCTTCGCGCTAGTGCCACAGTGCTGGTCTCTCATCTTCGAAGCTCCAGGCTATAGGAGAGACCAACGTTTCGTATGTACTCGTATACGAACATTCGCGGTTTTCAACACTACTGGAAACTTCGTCCCACTCCAGAACCTCACCCATTTTGAATAGCTTCAGGCAAGATAATCTCGCACTTGCTTCGCAGATGTTTCACGCGCGAATGAAAATATGTTGGTAGCTTTTTTGCTTCCATTCTCCTCTGCTACTGCTCGTTCATCTGCTTGGATATGCATACACTCAGTTATTATAATTTTATGCAGTAATTTTATGAAAATATTTTCATCACAGAGTGTACGGAATTTTGATGAGTTTTAGTGATATTACATTTCAAAATTGTATCTTGAAAATTCCGCAACTCTGCTTTTGTCATTGATCGACAATGATGAATGATAATGTAATATATATTTTTTTTCTTCAACAATATCGAGATAGTATAGCTTTATGCTAAGTTATCTTTATCATTTGCCCATCAGCATATTATTGCATATTCATAAATTTAAACTTCCAAACAGTAATTCAATGAGAATATTTTTATAAAGACAAAGTGCAGACGAGAATTGCATAAAACGTGATAAAATTCCCAGATCAACTCCAGACATTTCCTCTATTCTAAAATCTAAAAATCTATAATTTATCATAAATGATCAGCACAAATCCATCAAAAATAATTCATCAATCAGAATATAATCAAAAATTCCATCATTGTAAATTGATTTCCCCAAAGCCCCTGAACAACCTAAAATAAATCTTAACCCAAAACATTTTCATTCTATTTCATCATTGATCCTCTCTATAATCTCATGAGATTCTCCAACAATGTGCGAATCACTTTGATGATGTAAAACCTCATATACAACCTATCATCTAGTTTCATGAACGAAAAAAAAGTCGTTCAATTGGAATGAAATCTCGAAAAGAATAAAAGAAAAAATATCTGTGATAGAGCTTACTGCAACCTATCTATGTAGCTATGTATTCTTATCACACACATGTGCGAGAGTAGAAGTGTTGGGTTTTACGAAAGAACGGGTGGGAACAAGTGGGTGCACGATAGTGCAATCTTCCAGCGGTGTCGCGTTTTCCGGATGGTTGACTCCCACACACTCGCAAACCCTCGCTGGGTTTGGTTTTGGTACTCACTCGCTCTCTTTGGCACAAGTCTCCTCGACCAGTAACCTCACAAATACAAGAGACGCAACCTCGTCAACATAGATTTCATCTACTACAAATATACACTCCTACATACTCCACTAATACACTTCAACAAATTACTACTTAAAACTATAACTCCTTAACTTGAAACAATATTCACATCACTATTTCTCCAATTTCTCATTCACAAACTCTACCAATTAACTCTAATTTTTTTTCCACCATAACAAAAACCAATTCATCCACCAAAAATTATTGAAATTATCATGAAAATCTCCATTTTAATTCTATGAATGCAATTATAATAAAAATAAAAAAAATACACTTGAACCTGAACAATAGTTAAACGATCCATCTAGTATATAATTAGTTTCGCATGATCGGATTCACTACTTTTCCCTGAACAATAGTGCAATATTCAACGTGCAACTTTCTTTTTTTGTCTTACAATCCCTTGAAACTTCCCAACGTCGTTGCGCCATCATTTTCACTCTTTTTACGCTTATTACTCCATTATTCATTCGGCTGTTCTTTTATCCTCTACGACCATTTTTTTCTCTCTCAATAATGATAGCTAAAGTTTTGTCCCTCCTCTTTATTTTTTTTTGCTGTTTTATCCAACATAATGAATAACTTTGAAAATATTGTGAGAATATAGTTGAGGAATAAAAAATGAACATTCAATTAAATCATTTACTTTCATTAGTAATTATTTGATCATAAAAAAATATAGAATTGGTCTATGTGTGTGTGTTTGTGTGTTCATTTGTATATGTATGTATGTAAAGTTTTATCAATTATACCGAGTTATGCGCTTGAATATGTTCAAAGTTGACGTAAAGCTATACGAGATGGTAACAGCGTTAATGAAGTATTATTCCAATATATACGAAGAGACAGAGCACTCGAGCCCATCCTTAATGTCTTCTCGACGAAAGTTTCAAGGCTTCCATTTTGATTGTCTCAACATAGGTATTCTCATCTGCCACCTCTTCACATGCGTTTTCATATTGTGTGACCGCAATAATTTCTTTGAAGATGATAAACCCAAGTTTAATCAATTAACGTCATTTAATTAATATTTAAATCGTGTAATTTATATTAAAATAATCAGAGTGCAATTATTATTCATATCTCTGACAAATAAAACTTCATATTCCTGCATCCACCAAACAACTTTTCAAATCCAAAACAATAAATCAATTTTATAACTAAAAAAATTATTGAAAATCAATTCAATTAATATAATAAAAATTTCCGCATGAAAAGAAGATAAAAATATCAGTGCAATTTAATATATTTCTTTCCTTTTTCATATGATCAATGGAAATAAGTGTAATGGGTAATTGCCCGTGACATTTTCAATAGAAAAACGTTTAAGAAGTTGTGAAGTCGTAAGTTTTGGAGTGCAAAGGAAATGTATATAAGTAACGAAGTAGATGGATAGATAGATAAGAGAGTGAAGGGAGAGAAAGGTAGAAGTTTGAGAGTGTAAAAGAGTAAGAGTTTTAGTAAGAAGAGCATGGAAAGTTGGAGAAACGAGTAAGATAGAATGTATAAGAGGAAGACAATGACCAAAGAAGTGGAGACAAGACGTACGATGGAAACAAGCACGGACCTATCATGTTCGAAAACTCTCGGAGAGGATCGACTTCGAAATCCCATCTTAATGGGGACGTCATTCTGGATAAATTGCGGGGTATCGTAGTGACGAGAGGGCACTGCCCGAAGGACCAAGTCGGGAGTACGTGAGCGGAATTTGGTTATGTACTCAAGAATCTACCTTGACGACTCGTTATATTACTCGCTCTCTATATATCGCTGTATCTATCGTCTACTCTCGTATTTTCGCAAAATCTACTGGACGATAACGAGCACCTGTTCTTCTCTAAACGAGCACAAAAAAAGAAACAAAATAGTAGAGGAAAAAAGAACAGACATAAAATTATCATCAGTTTTTTTTTGTTGCTTTCAATTGTTACGTTAGAGAAATAAAATTATTTCAATGAAATTTTCCTGTTTTGCCATTCTGTCAATTCTGTTTTGATTTTTTTTTTCTCTCGTGTGGGGAAAGTGAGGGGTTATTTTTTGCTTTATGTTATATCGGTGGTTGCTGTTCATTTGAGTTATTTTTGTGATGTGGATGTGGAAAATATTTGCGAGTTGAATGTTCACGATAAAAGGTAATTTCTGAGGGAAATTTTATTTTTATGGATATAAAAATATATATAAATCCGTTTTTTTTTTAGCTTTTACATTTCATTCATAACGATAAGATATTTGGAATAAAAATGTTCTTATCCCTCATAAAATTTCGCGTATTTTCAATTTTATTGAAAGAATTGACTTAAATATCGAGGGAAAGGTGAAAACCACAATTTATTATTGACGAATGAAATTCACATGACCCAGAAAAAAAAATCGAATCGATGAATATAAAATAGCAGGAAATAGAAGTTCTATTTTTGGTATTTTATTTCAATTATATATTTACTAGGACATTTCAAATTTTATTCCTCCAAAATACCATTTTGTCACATTGATTTATTGAACATACAAAAATCATTGGAAAATGGGAATTCCCTTGTCTATTTCAATCAATAATAACTTTAATATTCAATATTTCTAAGAGCTTCACGAACTAAATATTATTCTCGCATCGAAATTCAATCAACAATTCATTCATATCTCCATATGCATATTAAAATAAGCAATCAAACTGACAGCCGAACACTCTCAATAAAATTAGACAAAAGTTTTACCTCTCTCCATAATTAATTCACGAAAATCTTTTCTTCACGTAATTCACATAGTGAATTATTAAATTCCATCCGCATTAGTTCATTAACAAATAGAACATACTCTTCCACTCTTACAATACTATCACACCTAAATCACGAGCAACTCCATAATTTATCAACTCCATAAAATTTTAATTCGCCACAAATTGCAAATTCGTTCTGGCATAAAAATCCTTCACTTCCCCCTCATAATTTCAAGACAAAATTTACAAAAAAAACTCGTAACAATTCATAAAAAAAAAAGCTTTTCATCAAGAACATGAAGAAAAAGAAAAAAAAAATTTAACTTTAATAACAATTTTGTGTATTATTACTCAATGGTAATAAAAACTGCTCTTCAACATCGAATCCACCTTGTCAATATAAATGTAAATTGTAGTGTTCTCTTCAATACACACATACGATTGTCTGTATAAAAATAAAAATATATATTTCGTATATACTCTACCAATATTTGAGTGCATTCCCATGGGTGAGATTCCAACTCTACGAATATTGCAGATGGCCTTGTGGGAGTTGGTTACAATTGAATCGTTACCCGCTCACGGATTGAAATGCCGAATAATAGACTTGAAACGTTATATTTTACATGCGCAGTTGAGAACAAATCCAATGAACCCTATGGTTCACCTGCAAAAAAAAAAAGGAAAAAAAAAGAACATTTAATAATATAAATAATGGAAAAAATGTGGATGATATGAAAAAAATTGGCTTTTGGTCAATTTTCTTTCATTTTTCTGTTTGGTTTTGTTATCATTTCCACCAATCATTCTAATCAATCTCTGCGATTGACATTGTACAATTTATTTCATCCAGTCGAGTGCAAATAAACTGGATTTTACAACTACTGCAGAATATTAAACTGCATGAGAAATATAAAAATTGATATTGTGAATTGATGATACTGAATTAACAGAGCGTTTGAGATGTGATTGGTTTGTTAAATTATTGGTGTAGTTAATTTTTTAATGTCACTTCATCGCAAAATGTTGACGACTATTTGTTGTTTTATTATTCATAATATTGTTCATCGATGATTGAAGGATTTTAACGATTGCACTCAAGTTTATTCATAACCAATTGACTTCGATTGAAGAATTATTGACTTGTCAAGTATTCAAGTAAAAACTGAACTATTCATTGTTTTTGTGTTTTTTCATTAGTCTATTTTCACTTTTGTTCATTTCGTCTTCTTGAGGAAGTAAAATATCGATTTACAATATTTCCAATAATGAATTTGTTCAATATTTACAATAATTTAAATAATGAATTTTTTTAATATTTCACTTCTATTTCAATATGAAAAGAAATAGATATGAACTCTGTGACGTTGATTTTCATCTTCATCGCATGTTTTTTCGACATTATTCACATTTATTCTTGCAAAATTTCACCGCCTTCATCATTTAATCAACATTTTCCTTTTGGTTTCACATTCAATTTCTCTCTGAAATGATTTTCCACGAAATCCTAACAATTGGATTATCATCTTGATCTCCATGAGGATTCTTTATTCTAAATATCTCTACAAAGATATATATTTCTTGATTCATATTAAAATTCACGACAATTCTATTTCTTCATCCTCAAATGAATTCCAGTGAATTTCTAATCCTTATTATACTCAACATTTCTGTTCAGCAAATTGCAAAAATATATTACACATTCTACAACTCATAACGATATTAAAAAACTAAATAAAAAATATGGGAAAAGAAAAAAAAATCCATGTGTGCGGTTAAACGAATAAATTTAAAATCCAGCAGAGATGAAATGAGCGAAAAAAAAAATAGAAAAGAGAAAGAACGAGGAAATCTAGACAAGGAAAAAAAAATGCAAGAAAGTAATGACAAAAGTCTGATTGGATAGGATTTCTTCAGCGATTTCTTAGCACAAGAGGTCTCTTTTTTTCTTTCCTCCACTATTTCTTCTCTGTCCTATTTTTTTTTCCTTTTTCACCAAGAGATTTTCTCATGTGACGTAATTCGCGCAGGTGGTGCGTGCATCCCAAAAATCCACAATGAATCCTTGAAATCTTCGTGAGCAAGCGAATCATAAATTTTAAGTCCAAGTTAACCCAAAAGAGAAAAAAGAAAAAGATGAAAAATAGGAAAGAGAAGAAGAAAAAAAAAGAACAGAAATAGAGAAAAGAAAGTACAAACAAATATAAAAATGCAGAACGAGATAATCTCAGAAGTTCAATGAAGAAAAATTTGTCGTCTACATTTCCAGCATAAATAATTTATCACCAAAAAAAAAAAAGTAAATGAGAAGATAAAACGAGCGAACACCAAGAATTTAATTAAATTGCACGTTCTACATTCATTGAAATTGGAATTTGATAAAATATTAATTAATTCAACCACTGTAATAAGAAAAAAATTGAGCAAAATAAATCAAAGATAAAATCGATAATCTAAAAAAAAAGAAAAACAAGAAAAAATGACAAAACACAATATAAAATAATGAAAAAAATTAATCAAAAACCGCCACAATGGATATGAAAATTGGAAATAAAATATTCCCAACATTTGTTCAACTTTTTCCCTTGCTTAAAGTTAAAAAGTTCCATATTTCTTTCTTGTACATAAACAGGTATCTCCAGCTAGTGTGGTTGCATATACACAAGTCTAAATTCTTCGCTATTTTATTTAGTTCGTTCGAGAATAGCGTTGGTAGGTTGAACAGGATATAAAGCTTAAACCAGTCTAGGATGCGCCTCGAGTCTATACAGAGCTGCATATTTATACACCAAGAATAAAAGGAAGAGAACAAGCAATAAGAACCGAAAAAAAAAAAAAACCCCGAGAAAGACGAAGGAAAGGAAAAAAATGTGAAGAAAATTTTTTAAAGAAAAAACTAACCCGAGTAAAAACCCTCTCGCAAGTGTAACATTATTTTTCTTTATTACACTCGCAGCGTCTGCGCTCACTGTAATTTTTAGGCTAATTGTCAATTTCCCAACAGCACAGATAGAACAGAGTTAGTTCAAGATGACTATTAATTCCTCGTACTTTTCATCTGCTTTGCTTCTTCATTAAAATGCAACTTGCAACATAACTAGCCCTGACGTTACAGCACAATTTTATCTCTATTTGCAATATTTAATGGCTGTCTATAGCTCTAGAACTTCATTAAAATATTCACATTATAAAAGTTTCAATTATTTTTATTTCTTTCATAATTATCCATAAACATTATGTCAATAATGCAAGAGCTTTTGTAAAATGAGTGTAGAACTTATCCAATTAACTCTGCCACTTTTGTTGAGTATTTTTTTTCATTTTTTTTCTCTTTTATCATACCAAGTTTTTACTTGAATGAATATATTGTGAGTGGTTATATGATATTGTTGTGTTAAACGTGAGAAAATTATTTATATATATAAATAGAAAGGGAATTATTAACCCTCAATTGATTGACCTGGTTCATATGAAACCCTCTCGTTTGAAGTTGTATCGATTTTTTCCCTCTTATTTCTAATAGTTACATTTCTAATTCTTCAACAGTTAATGATTTTAATAAAAATGTCATATACCATAAATAACAGTTATGAACTAGACACGACAAAGAACAAAAAATTTGATGATTTTTTCACAATCAAAAGAATTGATAAATAAAGTTTGCTCAAATGTTCATTAAATTTAGCATTGATGTTAAGCGACTGACATTTTTTTCCCTATCTTTTCAAATACTTGTAGATACCATAAAAACCATAGAAAAAAAAAAGAGAATTCACTTCAAATTTAATTAAATTCATACTCTTACAAGTTTTCTCATCCCCTCCCAACTCAACATTTAAATTGTAATTTTTTTTCATTTGTCTCTATTTTCTTCTTCCTTTTCATTCCTTTTCTTTTCTCTCGTCAATGAGTTCTCTATGGCTTTTGTCGATCTCTGAATATTTCTTTGAATTCATTCCATCTTTCTAACGTATGTATATATATATATATGTATATATATATATGCATATACGTATAATAACACGCTCACGAATTTGCAGAGCATAAAGTTATTAATTGAGCTCGATTTTCCATACCTTCACTTTGCATACAACACACTTTTCTCATCCTTCGAGTCTTCTCTCTGTCGCTTTTTTTTTCCTCCCTCGCTCTCTTTCACCTTTTATCTTCACCACCCTAATGCACCCCCCCCCATCTTTACTTTCTATCGTTTTGCGCACATGCACCACCAGCCGCACCAGAGGAATAAATGGAGAACCAGCACGAGATTTTACAGGCTATACTTTGGAGTTGTAATAAAAAAATTATTATCATATTTTTTTCTCCATACTCATTCTAGCGATTTTGCTTCAGTTATTTCTACATTTTTTTCATAGTTTTCTTGTCAGGGTTATTAATTTTTAGTGTCTACTGTCGATATATTCCCCATTTTATTGTATTTTTTCGTTCAAACACGAAGAGAATTTGAAAAATATAAAACATAATAAAAACAATTCTCACCCAACTTCCACCACAATATTTAGCCCTGATATTTTTTGTGAACTTGTTATCACTTGAATTAGTTGAAGAAAAAGTGAGTGAGTAGATAAAGAAAGGGGAAAAAAATGAATATTGAGGGTTGAGGGCGGGTGAAAAGGGGGCAATATGAGACCAAGAAAAAAAAGTGAATCAACGAAAAAAAAAGGTGGAAGATTTGCCAGCTGGAACGAGCTCAACTTCGTCAAAATACCCCTTGGGGTGTATAAAGCCATATTAAACGAAAGCTGTGCGCGCAAGCTTTGTGCGATAGCTCTACCTTGTGGTTACTGTATATACACATTACGTTGTACTTGCTCAGTTGCCATATACACAATATCTATGTCTATACATTCATATACAAACGCAAGTTTGTAAGAATATTTTTGTTTCTATCTCGAAATTTCTGTTATCAACTTTTGTAAATGTAAACATCGTGAAAATGCATTGTCAGTGAAATTCAAACAACAATTCTCAAGTTCTTCAACACAAGAAGAGAAAAAAAATAGCTAAAAATTGAACCCAATCACATAAAAATATTGAAAAAATTTTATAATAATAATTAAAAATATTTCTTGTAAATTTTGTCACTGTCAATCAATTTTTATATTTAATAATATCACAGTCTAATTTATAGATTCGTGAAGGAATAATTTTAATTATTTATTTCCATTGTGTAAATTCGTAAAAGTAAATTCGAAATGGATGTTAAAATATTATTAAAGTTCAACAAAGGAATTTTATAAACAATGATGAAATAGAGAGTTAGATATCCATTTCCACAATATAATGAATGCAATGGGGTATCATGTTTGCATCCAAAACAAAAGGCTTTATATCATTTCTATGGATTATGAATATATATAATAACTCCAAATCCACAAAATATATTCATGCTTCAATGAAATGCTGTTTATAAAGATATTAATTCCTCTTCCAAACAAATTTCTCAGTCAATTCCAAATTAATTACCTCCCCTTTCTCTATTATTCCTTTTTTTTCAATACATTAATGATGTAGAAATCCAAATTTAATAATGAAAAATATAAAAATTTATACAAAAATAATTAGAAGTAGAAAAAAGTTTAATTTTCCATTTTCTCTATAACCAAAAACAAAAATAACAAAATAAATCACAACAAAGTAATAATATTCAACATTAAATGAAATAGAATAAAATTAAAATGATTCATTCAACAGTGATAATAACCAGATAATACAAATTGACACAAAAAAAAGGAGAAAGAACAGTAAAAGCAGAATTAGTATAAGAGAAATTCACCCTCAAACTGTCTATGCATTACAATTATTTCAGAATAAAGATCCAATGTGAAAGTAATTCAATTTCAAAATGTCAATCCACAATTTGCATTTAAATTGAAAATGAGATTCATCTTTGTTTCAAATGTAAAAGAAAAAAGTCTATGCAATGCAAAATAATTTCTCTATATTTTTTTTCTCTTCATATTTCAATTCAAATTTCATTCTCATTTCAAACACCTAAAAACAATCCCTATAACACGACTACAACACAACCCTTCATATATAATCCTCAAAAAAAAAAGTCCCAAACAACAAAACAAACTAAAAATAAGAAAAAATATTTTCCTACTTTCACAAAGTCAACATATAAATTTTTATCTCTTCTTCCGCCCTTTTTTTCCCCACTTATTTCTTTTTTTATCCAACTCACCTTCATCTCCGAGACGGAAACCACCCTCTCGATTGCTACACAACCCCCATATCGACATCCTCTTGATAAATGAATCGTGGACATCTACAATATACTGCATCTGCTGTATACAATTCACAACCAACATCGTTGTCACTGTCATTGACTGAAAATAAATAAATAAATAACCAAAAAATCCAACATCAAATCAAACAAAAAAAAAACAAGATAAATCAATACGTATTCACGTCAATATAAATATAAAAAAATAGTAAAAAAGTATAAAAGTCATGAGTGGTTTATGATCCTTCAAAAAAAAAATATCAGTAAAATTGTGAACAAACATAAGAAGTGGAAAAATAAAATTTCTCTCCTCTCATTTATCGTTTATTATTTTCATGTATATTTTCATATACACATTCTTCATTTTTTTTCTCCTTTTTTTTCCACTCATTCTGAATATACTTGCAAGACAATTTTTTTCAGTTGTTATTATAAAAATATAAGTCAGTTACAGCATTGTGAATTTATATTCATATATATTTATATTCACATGGAAATAATTCAGGCTGCCTAAGTTCACAATAGCAATACTGACTGCGAGTTGACTCGCGATTCTTCCATTAATCGCAGTGCTGTCGCTCTCAGCGACCTCGTCAACTCTCTCGTGCTTTCTATACTGTTGCAAAAGGTCACATAAAGTATTATATTTGTATATAGAAATATCTGGAAGTTTATATATGTGTGGTTATATAGATGGTGCGTTGAACGAAGTGAAGTCTTTGTATGGATAAAATGAAGCGTGGCAAAAGAATAAGGGTTGGAGAAATGAGAAATACACAAAAGGGTGAACAGAGACATGAAGAGAAATGAAATAAAACAGAAATATTGATATGAAAGGAGTCGCGGTGGGTGATGTGAAGTGAAATTAATTCCAAAAAGAAGATGAGCCTTATAATTTTAATGATGTCACGAACGATAAAAAAATTCACGAAAAATTCGTGAGATTAGAAAAATTAAAGTTTATAATTGAAAAATTGTCCGGACGTTTTCTCTTCAATCATTACCGAGTGAATTTATTTTACAACTAATTCAAAATGATCTCGTGTGGATATTATAAAATATTTATCATCAATTGAATTCCAAAAAATTGTAAACATAAAAAAAAAACAAAAATCCACTGTAAAGTAATAAAATAAATTTGCAAACACCCATCAACAATTCACAAAACATTTCATTTAACATTTCATATAAACAATTACCCCAATACTTTCTTACATTCAACAACTAATTTCCCCCCTCACTATTTTTATTTTTTCAGGTCGGCGTGCGAGGAATCTCGATATACTTCGAGAAAAATCGAATCATCACTTGCAGCCGCTCGACACAACCGCTGACGATTATAAAAACAGTAAGTACAGAATCATCTCAATTATAATTAAAATCAAAAGTCAATGAAATGAAAATAAAAACGAATCCACAAAAAAAAATAATAAAAATGGATCCAACAGATAATAATAATGAAATAATAATAATAATAATGACAATAATAATAATGAAAAAATTAAAAAGGGAATCCATGTCATATTAATGACTGCGCTCTCGTTGGATTTAAAAAGCAGACTATTTTATGGGGTTCGTGGTAGTGCACAATAAACCATGGTCGTTGTGAGGACATTGCCACCATCCTCTTTCATATATCCATGTCTGTCTATTGTTCTTTTCATTGTCACGTACACCGCGAGAATAATTTTACACGTGAACAAAAATTATACGGCATGTATTATATAGGTGTACACTTGTGTATGTATAACAACTTGTAACAGAAAACAGACACGGCGCGTTAGTAACATCTGTGAACTTTTCCTTGGTGTCATATTTCATTTTTTTTGTTTTAGTAAAATTGTTTTCCTCCTTCTTCTTCTGCTTTCCTTAATTTGAAATAGTTCAATTTTTTCGGGCAGTTTAATATATTGAAACTCACGTGTGTTATAGAGGGATAAAATTTGATGGGGGTGAAAAAAAAAGAATCTACAAAATCGTAAAATTTTATAATTTGTTAACTTGTTGTAAACTGTTGACTGCGGATTTTTCCTCACCTTTTTCTTCCACTTTTTGTTTTCTCTGTATATTCTTTTTTTTTTTTTTTTTTTTTTTTTTTTTTTTTTTTTTTTTTTTTTTTTTTTTTTTTTTTTTTTTTTTTTTTTTGTTTTTTTTTTTTTTTTTTTTTTTT
>JAPYZF010000460.1:0-98523 GCA_030523045.1 Meteorus cinctellus | reverse complement strand
ATTATTATTATTATTATTATTATTATTATTATTATTATTATTATTATTATTATTATTATTATTATTATTATTATTATTATTATTATTATTGTTATTATTTAAGAAAACATAGAAACTCGTCGGTAATGATGTCGCCCGACTGTTTTCAATTTGTGATAATTTTAATATTTCGATAAACAAAAAAATAATTCCAGTTCGAAATGGCTATGAATAATTGTATAGATATCAGGGGATGAAACAAAAAAATGAGGGTAGTGAAGCAACGCTGCCGCTCGAGGGCACCACACACAGGTTAATTGGATGGAGTGTTTGTGCTCGCAATTAGCGATTAGCAATTATACTTCTCTGCTAAATGGAAGCTTCGGCTGTCACGGACCGACGGAGCGATTAATGGGCCAATTGGCTAATACCGTCGTCACGCAACAATACTACCACCGTTGCAGTTGTTCGCGCACTCTTATTATGCGCAAAATACATATAGTGTATTGTTGCTGTTAACGCGCTCGTAAATGATCGTTAAAGGGTTATTGTAGACTAAAACTTATATCTTGCCTGCTCCCCTCTA
This sequence comes from Meteorus cinctellus, assembly GCA_030523045.1. NCBI lineage: Eukaryota > Metazoa > Arthropoda > Insecta > Hymenoptera > Braconidae > Meteorus > Meteorus cinctellus. The sequence goes on along the minus strand of JAPYZF010000460.1, from coordinate 97,958 downwards.
GCACTATTTATTTCCTATGTATGTATATCTGACAAATTATACTTCTCTCGTCGCATATCCCCCATGTACCATCGATACATATTGACAAAATGGGAAGAGAGTTATTGCATAATACTATGAAAAATTAACCCCACGAGATCTCACGCAGGCTTACTGTAGTGAGTTTTTCCAATAATTTTCCTACCATTTCAATAAATCATTGCACAAGCAGAAAAATCATTAAAGACAATTATAAAGAGATAAAGGCTTTGACATTATCAAGAGGCTTCAATGTTGTCCACTCATCGTCACATTTTCGGTCCGGAGTTGTAAACAAAAAGTTACAAGACATATATCGTGTTAACGATGTGATGCTTAACGAGATAAAGATTGAAAAGAGACGATCATCATGGAGTATGGACCGGCTTCTTTAATCACCGTGTCGTTGAAAGTTATAAACGACGGTTAGTTAGTTTGGAAAATATAAAAAATTTGTAAGTAAATGAAAACGTAAAATATAATAAAGGAAAATGATGCGCCAATGCCATCGAGTTATTACACGAGGGTTCATGCAGTGCATCAGTGTACTTACTTGCTCATGCTAAATAACTCAAAAGGAAAGTGATGGATAAATACAAATACACATGATACAAGCAAATTGAAAACAAAAGAGACGCAATGATGAGATGAAACCGTGCGCGGTAAGGGGGAGGAGTGCTTGGTGTGCGCCTAATAAAACACAATTAGTGGCTCTTGGGTGAACCAATCAGCAAGTCGGAGGCGCGTATAACGCACGCGTAAAACCCCCGCCAACAACATTATTTATGATCCAGTCTTGCCACATATTATTGGCGGTCCGATCATTTGTGTTTTTTTGTGGTGTCTTATTGTTTTTTATTTTTTTTTTTTTCCTTTTTTTCTTCTTTTTCCGCCCTTCTCCATCAAATAATCATCCTCTCTCCATTTGTCTTTCTTTAGCCCATCTCGTCATATATCCTTACTTTATGTTAAATTTTTGTTTGCCAGCAATTAGCATCGTTGCACGAGATTTCCCCAAACGATCTGCCATTAACTTGAATGAACGGATGGCGCAGCGATCAAAGTGTGCAAACAACAAACGAGAGAGAATAAGAGTCTCAGTGGGGATTTCCACCCCCTTTGTGCTTTATCAAATGCAAAAAGGCCGCTCATTACAACTAACGCATCATTTGTCAGTTACGTGACTGCAGTTAATAAAACGGCAATATAATTAATGGGAGAAAATGGAATTATATATATATACAAATGCTTCAAGAGAATGGCAGAACGAAAGAATGAAAATGAAACGAAAAAAATTGGAATCATAAAGGCATTGATTGTTACACTTAAAAATGGTCAATTATGACTTGAAATACTGTGGTCAATAAGTCATGATGTAGAATAAGATTTTACTATCTGACTAACGGGGCCCCCGGTTCGTCTTATCGCCGACCATAGTGTGCGACGAGCGATTAAATGGTAATTCGCGAATTTATTTCCACTTGGAAAGTAAAGTAACACAGGTTATCAGGCGCATTAATGTAAATGTACACATATCGTTAATAATATAGTCGCGTGACTAACCAATCAGCTCTTCAAATGACTTTTACTTAACCCATTGCATTCTTATATGTTGATATATCACCCATATTTATTACATCTAGTTTGTTTATTATTACTTACCACATCGGTCGTTGTTACTGCCGGGTAAATCTGCATCCTCAACATCAACAAGACTGCGTATACTAAATACACTTTTGGCAACGCGATGAGTTGATGATTTTTGCATATCGACGCCGCCATCCGGCGTACGTCGTGGCGTGGTACTCAGGTCCATTTGCACAATATCCTCTTTGACACACAATGATATGTCTATTTTACTCACTGATTGTCCATTTAATACACCAACAACGTCTAAATTCATCACATTATTGTCTCACCAAGAATATAAATATAACACCATCATAATATTGAACAATTCTTTCCACTATTATGCACTGCCAATATATTGTCACCATTATTGCCGCAATATTAATGATAGTAAACAATGTAATGCGACGGGGAACGACAATTCAACCGCACTTTGACATGATGACTGGAATAAAGACAATCAACTTTTACCTCATGTATGTATCGTGGTTATGCTAATTAAATTCACTATGTGCCATTAGCGAATCAGATCTTTGGATCAGAAAATTGGATATATATACACGACGAAAATAATGATACATGAAATTATACTTTTCTCTGATCATACAAAATCATTCAACTGCTCTGAATATTTCAGCTTTTTTTTACAGAATTATTTTGTTTGTTATTCAGATTCGATTTCAACAATAATATGCCATCTGTATTTAATGCCTTCATTTAAGTGTAATTGCCTGAAAGCCTGCGACTACCTACCAATTCATCATATACCTCACTAATTTCCTTTGTTTTATAATTGGTTGCTGATTCATTACATCTATCCTACGATTATCTCAATTAAATAGAATAAAATGTTGAGCACACGAATATTTGGAGATACACAAAACTCTGGTATCATATTATTCGTTATTAACGTACGTATCCACATCCGCTCCCCTGTACCGGCAAAAATAGCAACAATACAACGTACCAATGTAAATATACAAATGAAGTCATGTCTATTAGTCGATATTTTAACGATAGAGCAACACGATTATTATCGAAGGCCATCGTTTCACACTTACGTTCAATGGTCGTTTCCTTTCTCTATTTTCTTGACACAAACGTTGAAAAATATTACACAGTACGAATTATTCTTCATTAAATAATATCACAGAGGGACAAGCGTGTATTTCACTGCTCTACTGTTTTTACTCTGTGTATGTTTGTATAACTTTTGTTGTATGAGGTTATGGTGTGATGACTATCGAGACGAGCACGGTCCGTCGATTGCCAGCGCCAAGCAACACTTTTGAACCAACCAACAGAGACACTGTGAAGCGCCGCAACGTTATTGTCCTTAAGCCACGCGCAGTATATCCGCCGCGGACTCACAAACTCACAAACTCACCTCGATGTACCGCGCACTCCTGCGTGAATTGCGTTACACTCGCACCGCTCCTCGCGGCGGCACACTTCGGCCTGCTTCGGTATGTCGCGACCCACGCCGACATCACCTTACTCCCACCAACTAATATTCAACACACAACAACGCCCCTTCGTATTACAAAATGGCGGGCAAGCGGGAACGCCCATTACAAAATTTATTATCTGATGATAGTGAAGTAAACAGAGGAATGAAATAAAAGGGAGGTAAAGACTATAGAATGTGCGCGTGCGCATTGCATAGTGGTATAGGGAAGTATAAGGCAAAACGCGGTGGCGGGTGGGTGAAGTTGGTGGGATGAAGACAGATGACAGTAGTTGGATCAGTTGGTTGATGACAATGTCATACGATGGTACTTTGTCTGCTTGACATTAATTTGCTATCAACAGACGAAGCTCCTTGGAAATATTCAACGTCAATCTATCTCGTTGGCCGTGAAACCTTGTTTGGATTATTTCTCACGACAGTGCATTCTATTTTTTCCTTCAACATAATACATTCATTGTAATTCACCATTTGTTGAACTCTCTAATTAAATTGATATATATTTTTTCATTCGATCGTTCTCCGATCACCACATCATCATTATACTAATGATGATTTGGTTATCGAATCGCGGATCACTCTACATCATTGAAAAAATGAGTTGTAATCATGCATTGTTGCCGCATTCATTAACATATATTTGTTTTATATACAGAAATGGAACATAAAGGGTGATTGTCACAATTAGACGCTAATTGACGGGAGCAACAATCCCAGCGAACAAAAATCTGTTGGTGATATGGTAGCACTGCAGTAATTTATATTATCCACGTTTGCCGGTATATTATCAACACACAACGTGACGATATATCGATGCATTTGTCAAATTCAATTTTGTAATCATTTATTATGGAATCTTTGTTCATTATGCCATTCTCGTACTGATTTTTTATTATGCTATTGTTGCGTTAATATTATATTATACATATCTTTTTTAATTTGTGCAAATTCGCAATAGCTGCTTTGAACAATTTCATCATCATCGCTTGCATGTATTCTCATTTAATTCTTCTGTATGATGCGGTGATATGCCTTTCTGAGAAGTCAATAAATGAATATATTGAGTGTACAAAATATTCCACTCAAAGGATTCGTTTGCTTCGAAATTACAATAGATATCCATCATCTCTCATTATGTTCGAATTTGAAAAAATCAATCAACCGTTACAGTACAATTTTATTTTTCTCTAATTATTCACTAACATACAGAAATTATAACCTGCTCCAACTCTTCGAACTATTCACTGACTTGGTCACTACTTCAGATACATTACTATCTTCGAATAAGCCTCGTAACACTGCATCCACATACTGTTCGCGGTCTTCGTCGGTATCCAAAGAAAATCCCAATGATGGCACGAGTTCCGTCTCCACTGCAACTTTTGTTCCCACATGATCTGTTGTATTTTTATTGTCTGCAATTTCGGATTCTTCTTCTTGAGTTTCACGAGGTAAAGGTTCTCCATTCTGAAAAGCTACTGAACGTTGGCGATTTGGAAGTCCAAAGATTACTTGTCTTTCGACTTTATATAACGGTTGGCCGAATGTTTGTTCCAATTGTTGAAGTAATTCCACTTTTTCAGAATAAACGGATGAAGATTCATTCGAGTTGGAAATGTTCCCTACTAACAGTAATGACGAAGGAGTAACTGCATTGGAGTCTCTGGAACTACTCTCAATATTAGTAGATAAGGAAAATTCAGGTAATTCTGTTACTAATTTGTCACCAGTCACGGTGTCTGTTTCGTAATTTCGTGTCCTCAGCGAAAAAGGTCTTGGCACAAAATCAAAATAACTCCGACTTCGAGAATCTACGGTAGAAATGGGACTGATTTTAGATTCAAGGCTTTCATTGATTTGGATTGCCGTCGTCTTTTTAATATCATCAAGTTTGCCATAATTTTCAGACTTGATAATTTCGATGTCCCTGATTTGATCTAATGAGGAAGGATCTTGTTGAGCAATGAGTTTTCTCAATAAGTCACCATGCGGATGAAATTCATTATTTTTCAGTGTTACGGTAACTTCAAACGGCGAACTTTCCTCATCAACTGTGTCTCGTGCTGTTCCATCATTCATCAGCGTGCTAGTTTGATCTTGTAGATTTTCTAGTGAAGTTACTACTGTATCATCGATGGCAGACAAATTGAATATCAACTTTCCTGATGTTTCACCGAGCACAGCGTTATGTTGTTCAGCATTGGAATAATGGAAGAACGGTGGTAAAAATTCAACAGATGGATTTGGGACCACTGACTTTTCGTTGCGTTCCGAAAATTCTGTGTTATTCCTATCAAGATTTATCAAACTATCATTGGTGCGAATGTGAAATGTAGCTAAAGAAAACTCTGTAATAGATCTAAATTTATTCGAAGAAATTGTATCATTTCCATCATCTACAGGTGTTTTATACTGAAGCGCTGGAATTTCGGAAAAATTCGTGTCATTGTGAGTTGTTGAGCTTACGATTTCATCCGAAATTATAGCCGAATAATCGTCAAAAAGAAACGGCGTGCTGGGATCTAATGGAGATGATGTAACAGTTGGTAATATCATTTCAATCTTCTCAGTGGCTGATTGTGTCGCATTCTGCGTGGTACTAGATGAATGTTTACCTTTTGCTGAATAAAGATGATCGGAGCTTTCGAAATCCAAGTCATATTTCTCAGGTCTTGGAGTTGAACGAATAATTGGTGGAATTGTTGGCGAATAATATCTTCGTGTCGTAGTTGTTACTGTGGGTACCGTGGGTGCGTATGAAGATTGAAAACGATTCGATTGTTCATTATCATTACCATAATAGTCTCCAATTGTTTCTACTCGAATGGATGAATCTCTATTGTCACTTGACGGTCGAGGATAATAATCAATATCACGATCATGTTGGTCTAGAGCAGATGAATATCTCGAACTATATTTGAATTTCGGGTATTTATTGACTGTAATTGATGGTGAACTTTGGTAATCCGAGTACTGACTAATCCCGCCTGTCAGTAATTCGTTCACATGTGACAATTTACGGTTCAAATCATCATCATATCGATCTTCTGAATTAATGACTACAACGCCATTACGTGTTGTTTGTAGACTCGTCATTTCATACGCTCTTCGGAGTATCTCATCATCGTCCACTTGGCTGATAATGATTTGGTTATTTACTTGATAGAAATTCCGCGTTGCTGAACAATCAACTTTATTCCACCAGTCGCAGGTAAGGAGTTTTTGACTAAAGGTCGAACCAACCGGACATAAAAATGAAGACACTAGGAAGTTACCATCGCAAACGTGAAATAACTGGCATCCCGCTCCTTCATCTGCGTAATAGCCTTCAGGAAAAAATAATATGGTATGAAAAACGTGCGATCAAAAAATTCGGATAATTGTGTGTAAATTTTTCCTAATTTGTAGATCAGTATAATATATTCTAAAGAAAAAAATTTTTAAACACTGTCTTTATATCCTCAGACTCATAATTACGCAGGGGCGTTAATTGAAACAGATTGACATTTGATAGACAAAATTTTTAATGGTTTCTGTACATATGTAAAACAGTTTGTGGTGAAATCAGTCGAGTGTGTAAATTAAATAATTGTGCAATTTCGTATCGCTACGAATCCTGAGCTATTTGAAGTAACTGCTATAATATACCTACTATTCAACCATAATAACTAATATTCTGTTTTTATTTTCCACTGTATTTCCCTAGAGACTCACTCTGGCTGAGCATTCAATGAACATCTAATGAAGTACATCTCAGGGGGACATTAATCGATTCCGACGCATTGATTACTTCTGCATCAGTGGATTCTCATCGCAAGTCGTACATTACATATATATATATGTAATGTACGACCACCATATATATATATATATATATATATATATATATATGGTGGAAAGGTTCCGTGATATCAATGGCGCTTCACCGTTCCACCTATCTAAAATATATGATAATTTCTGAGGTAAAATAGCTTTACTATGGTAACATAGCAGTATGGTCTTCCTTCGAATATTCACAGGAGTGAAGATGGAGGATATTTAGTTTTGCTCATTTAACAATTTGCATTGTGTCAAGTCAATTTTCTACCTACTGCAATATTTGTCATCTCTAGAGAAACCGTATTTTTATTATGGTATTAATATGTATAAATATGGCATAAACTTCCTGAGGGACAGAATTTTAAATAATATGTACATGACATTTGTTTGCTTTCATTTGTAGACTTCTGATGACGGCACTTGTGAGTAAGAAAAATCTCATAACCTCTTCTGAGCACAGTCAACGCGACCGCCGACTAGCTATAACCTATTGCGAAAGCTGAATAAAATGCTAACAACAAATTCCGTAGGTGCTCCGCGTGACTCTATAAAGTATCATTTGTATGTATATATGTTTGATTTTATATTATTCATCCTTGACATCAATGGTAAAAGGTGAGAAATGAAGTTTATACGGGATGATACTACATTTAATTAAAGAAGAAATGTATATTGACCTCATATGCGACTACCCTTTTGAATAGTGGAATATCCCAGCAGTATTGTAAGCGAAAAATTTCAATTTCTCTTCATATTAGTATTTTTGTCATTTCGCTATGTTGTGTGGTAATTTCGTGTTTGAATAAATAGTCATAAAATTTTTCTGTGGTCAAGCAGAGTTATGAAATATTATTCTTGTATTTGTTTGATATTCAAATGAATGGACAATTATTCAATGCCAATCAACCTTCAGAAGGTCGCGTTTAGAAGGGCTTTCACTTTATATATATACCGAGCGCACGTGTATTCGAATTCGTTTTTTCTCTTTTTATTGAGTCTCACCTCTATATTCTCGTTCGCACTTGAAACTCGTCTGGGGGATCCTTGTGAATGAGGGATAATCAATACCAGGTTCACCAGGTATGTTACTCCTATAATCGGTGAAGTCTGAAAAATTAATTGAATAATTTTTGAAAAAATTTTCTTAAAAATCTCGTCTTCAGAGAGATTTTAATTTTTATTTATACCGGGCTCGTCATCGTAAGTATCATAGATATCGGAGGCATCGTCCACCAGGACATCAAAGTACTTGCTAAAATATTGCAATATTGTTAATTGATAAACTGCCAAAAATGTATGAATGTTAAATGTAAAATATCTATAAAATAAATCAAAAACATTTTTTTTGCAGATCATAAACCTTCCACGTGTTCCGTCAACAGCACGCTTAATAGGGAATGTACTTCGAGAGTCATCTTCAATATTCAGCCTCGTACCACGCACATCCACGCAAAATATCAACACCAAACCACCTGGTCAATACGTAAAAGTATGTATGAATTAATTGAATAATTATGATAATCACTGAGGAATAAGAATGAATGTGGAAATATCGTAACTTACATAGCATCAAGTGAATACGCATACTGCTGATTAGAATGAAATCGAATGTTCGAAAATGACTAAACGATGCGTGTTTGTTGTTGAGACACTCTTGATCACAATAGAGCTATTGATGCACTAAAGACTGAAGAGGCTCACGACTCATCTTAGCCTCATTTCACTGTCTTCAGCCTCTTCACCGGCGACTGTCCCGCGGTCGCACCCAAGATGGGAAGGGATGGGTTATTTGCGTGCTTGCTATGCTACGCTATGAATTGCCTCTTACCTTTTCCCCCATGACTTTCCCACCTCTCACTTGATATCATCTTTGTAACTCATACCGGTGTTGAATCGCCAACACGATAGATCGGTAACGATGGCGTCACAATTATCAAGATGCAACAACGCGCAACTGATGCACATCCTTGAACTGTTTTGAGGGTCACGCATCGATGCTGCTATGCTCATTAGCCATATAATAAATATTAAAACAAAATTATTGGAAATAAATACTGGAGAGATAGAAAGAGCCAGATGAAATTCGAAGGGAATTTTGTGCTATCAGTCTTTAATTATCTCTGATAGTTATTATTAAAAAAAATTGTTAGATAATAATTTAATGACAGTTTACACTATTTTTTCCCTTCCAACAACTTTCCATTTGTATGCAATTTTCTTATTCGTCAAAGCCGCCTTATAATTGCACTGGGAGATTGAGAAAGCGCCAGGAAACTATATAAAGTCACCAATTCCCTAACATCATGGGTCTCAATCCATATTTTTTTGCGCGAGTACAATATATTTTCTAATGTTGCGAATAAATTCAAGTAGTTGATTAAATTATTGTGAAATAAATAAATATCAACATAATATGGGAGTGATAAAATTGCATTAAATTTGAAAATACTTACTTTTCGTAATAGGTTTGCATTAAATTGCATTATTCATCATATCTAAAAGTTAAAACTGTGAATAATAGACAAGGAAAACTCGTTCTGCTGACCTATGTATGTGCATAAGTTTATATATACGTATGAATTGAATTCGTATTTGTGTAATGATGACGAATATGAAGAGACTTTTGGGTAGTATTCGGGGCCCTGGACCACACATATGCAAACGGATGTTATGTAAGTTCAATGGCATTGTTTGAATACTCTTCTTCATCAGTCGATTCACCCACTGACCAATAATCATCCTTCTATTTGGAACGACATCACAACCACTTTCCCTTAAACGCAATCGGAAACTTCACTTTTTTTTTCGTTAAAATTTTGTTCTCACTCTTCCTCTCTTCCGTTTCATCAAACATTAATGGTCATTGACATCCCAAATTATACCGAACTATCATGATGTTCACAATATATCTTGAAATTCCGAAAAAATCAATTTACCTCTCGGAAAATCACATAAACAAAAGAATAAACGAATACAACATAAAATGTTGGTTGGGTATCGTACATTTACGCACCGATTGTTATGTAGATCAATTTATATATATATATATATATATATATATATATATACATGTAAGTACTTTTATCTGTTGATAACCTTGCGAGATTAATTAGTTAATGACAATCGTTGAGCGAAATATATTAAGAGAGTTTAATGAATAACTGTTCACAGTTCTGTCATGGCCACTCTTTTTTTTCTCACACATTTTCGTTATCGTTACTATGTTCAAGATTTTTGTTCAATGTAAGAAAGAAGAGAAACTGAATACACGGAATTTGTTTCCCACGAAAGGCCAACAACCAAATTCACATCATTGTATCATAAATCTTGGTATATTTCATGTGAAAATAGTGAAACAATAAGATGAAATGATAAAAATAGATTTTGACAATTGCATATATGAATCCCATCGTTTCTCTATGGGGCACACCTTCTATCGTCCAATAACTTTCTCTTATTATTATAGAGCATGATCCACGTATAGACACTCACACATATAGATGGGAATCGTCTTTGATTCATAGTTACACATCCCTTTTACTCTCACGAATGGTACATTGTATTACAAAAGCCTTCTCTTGTCTCGCAATGAAACAATGTGAAAACAAAAGTTTATTCCCGTATGATTTACTTCAGTTTTACTGTAACATAATCTATATAGAAAATATTTCGGTTAAAAATGTGCTCTTAAGAGGTGCCGAGTGCCGACGTCCCTTTACTATTCGTAATTTTCGCGGTATTGGTTTCCATGAGTCAGATAACAATTCTTATTTTATTCATCACAACAGGGAAAATTCATGAGTGCATTGAGTCCTCTTTTTTCATGCTATCCCTTTAATTTCCTTGAAATTTACCACATTCTCGCCGTTGTCACGAACTAATCATGCTGGCAAAAAACAGGAAAAGAATGAAAATCAGAAAAATGAAATTTAGAAATGTACGATTCTGTAATTTGCAATTATTGACTCATAACCACAGAGCAATAAACATCTTTATTATGTCCTTGAGTTATCGTTTTCGCCACAGTCAATCATGTATTTTTAATATTCGCCGAAATAATTATTCAATGCAGAAAAAATGTTGCTAGTATTGTGAACGAGAAAAAATAGAGAACTACTTAACCGTTATCATAATATTTATTTTTTGATAGACTGATGTATACATTTCGATATTCATTGCAAATTGACGGAACATGCCGTTTCATTACAAAAAAAAAAAAAAACAAAACAAAAGAACAATAAATGGACTTTAAAAAGTTAGACGAATTGCGCCCAAAATTAGCTCTTGCGCACTTTTCATATTATAAGTTGGCGTGTATATCTATGCATCATGGCAATTTTTTTGAAATAAAAAAAAATATATATAATATGTATATAATCAATTTGGTATTGAAGCAAAAAAAAAAAAATGAATCAATTCACAATCACTGTATTTACTGTATCTAGTCTGCCTTATCTTGGAACTCACATATGCTTGTCCAGTCATAAACGGGCCACAGTCATCACATTATCGTACACTCGATATACGCATCACATCCATTGAGACACAGAATAAAATAAATTTTCATGACCTTGAAATGTTCACGTGTGAAGCATGATTTCATGGTTCTTCCTCTTCTTCTCCACTTTACTTTTGTGTAACATCTTATAAACCGTAAGAATCCAGCTAAATTGATTATGTGGTATAGCAATAAAGTGTTATAATTTTTCTGTTCTTGTTTATAATATCATCATAATCATATTCCTATAATCTAATTAGATGCAAATTTATTGCTCAACCTCCTACAACGGGCCCTCAATTAGACTGTTTTTCAGCGTACAATAATAAACACTTCGACCAAGTGCAAGGAGTGCGATCAGAAATGCGCCTAAAAATGATAATACACGATCATGATATAAAATAATTATTAATCAACCATTGAAATTCTATTATTCATTATTAATTAACTCACCAACGTATGCAACGTAAATTCCACCATTGGTACCGACAAATGAATATGTTCCCACCTGTGGAAGTGAATCATCATTATTAATCTACGTGTAGTATACGATTTACAAAGAAGCCACCAGAATAATGGCGTTATTTATTCACCATAAATTATAATACAGAGAGAAAGGAGAAATTTATCTGCGACAAAAATAGCGCATATATTAATAGCTATTGCATAGATAAGTGACGTGAATTTTTGCTATGAAAATAATTCTCAGAGTCAATAGTAACAAAATTATAATGTTAGATGCAGAAAAAAAGAAAATAGCTGCTGATGTAGGAAATTGTGTTTCCGTAACAAAATTAAACATTGGAGCTTGAATTCATTGTCAAGTGCATTAGAATGAGTGGAAAACAGAGTACTTACTGTCACAGAGATACCAATTATCAACGCAATTATTCCAATGGCTATAAACATTATACCACGTCCTTTAGCGAAATCCGGTCCAACGGAAGACACTTTACGACAATGCGGACACCGGGCCAAAGCATTATTCAGCGTGTTGAACTAAAACGAACCGGATGAATCAAATATGTATTCAGATGTGTAATGTAAACGATTGCGCAATCATGAATTATTACCAAAAATGTGTCATGACAATGTGCACAGCAAACTCTACACATTCCTGGTACAGAGAGAACTGGTGGAGTAACAGGACTAGGCGCAAGATTTATTATGCGCTTACAATTTGGTCTTGGACACGCAATACGTTGTGATGAGCTCTTGCAAATGAGAAGACAATTACATGGACATCTCACATATTTCTTTCCGGGCGGTGCATTTCGTATTGGCTGTAAAATAGTAGAATTGAATAATTTATCGACGAATCTTATCGGAAGAGCCACATACTCTATCGGATTTGAAAATACTGAAATAATATTGAATTTTGGTGGTGAAAGTCTCACCCTTCTGTACTGAATAAATAATAGAGTGAAGTATACGATAGTGTAATCGCACAACTAGCCACTGAACATTACTATGCTGAGTAAATGTATTGTAACATGATTACTGCATGAAAATAAAATATGACCTGACTTATATTTATTGCCACTGTATCTCGATTAAGATGTATATTATTATAAGTTCGGCATCGTGTTGACGGAGTATCAAGTGAATGTTTATAACACAAGAAATCGCAAAGTATACCCAACTGTTCTCTGTTACAAATATCATAAATTCAATATACTTTTTCACACCAATTCGACTGATTCTCTATTAATTTCTAGTTTTTACGATTATTCACTCTGTCATAATGATATGAGTGAAGACATTGTAGAAGAATAGATACGATTAAATGCGATAGAGTATGTTTGAACATGAGAATGTTATAAATTCAGATGATGTTGGTGAAATAAATTGTGACTTTACTGTAGCTTCATTGCATTGACTACATTTAACAACATGTTGGTCTCTCTTTCCGGATATGTCAATCATTGCCTGGCATACTCTGCAAGTGACCATCGGCATTCCACTTTGGATCGCCGATTGATACGGTGGTGGAACTTCATCGGGACCAATTGGTGAAACTGTGTTGACATTCTGTTGCGTCCCAGCTGCAGCATTAACAAAATAATATCATACGTCCGCAATTTTATAATTAATCATAATATCAATGATTTGAAGATTCAACAATTCACTTACCGATAACATCACTGCTTGGCGAATTATACGAAACACTTTCATTTTTTAATAGCGGCTGGCGCTCACCCTCTTTCCCATCACCCATTTTGTCTTCTCCGGTGATTGCAGGAATATTCCTGTCAACACTTACGTTACGCTAAGAAACGAATGGCAACGGATTCTCAACTTGCTTATGTGTCGTGTCACTGAACTTAAAAAAATAAACTTTGTTATACAATTGAATTATCTTTCTTTTGATATTTTACAACACGTCTTTGATGACACAGTAATGGAGTCGCCATCGTTATGAATGTTTCTACTGTCAAAAAGCTATTATGGTATGTTCACAATTGGCTACAGTTGGCTGCAGTTGGCTGCAGTTGACAACAGTTAGAGAGGGGGAAAAAATAGCGATTTTCAAATGCACACAAACAATAACGCATGAAATGGCCATGGCGATTGCGCAAATGCAAAAATAAAACAATACAGCAGTGACATCTACTGTCCATAATATTTTTATCATACATATGTACAGTCGAGAACGAAGAAATAATGCGATATTGGTGGCAAAATTGAAATATAGCAAACAAGATGTCGCGTCGAACATATACATTTATATTTTTTTGACAGCTACTGGAGAAAACAATGTAGCCAGCTGATGTGACGTGACGTCATAACGACAAATCCATACGCTCTCGATCCAGTTTGTTTATATGTATATATATGATATGTATTTAATGCTACGACGGTAGTGGTGGTGGTTAGTGTTGTGGAGAAAAAAAGTACCTGCCTGCCAGCCTGCCAGCCACGACAAGCCATACGCCCATACTATACTGGCTCATACCAGCCAACAATCATTCGGCATCTGCCATAGGAAGCGGCAGGAAGCGGTTAGTTCGTAATTTTCATTATTCGCTGCGTGATTTGGAGAGACAACGAGAAGCAAAACGCAACAACGACGAACACCGCGACGGCGCATTCAACTTCAAGGGCAGCGCGCATATCTTACTCAGGATATGCCGTTCATCTCGAAGGATTGGCGAAGTCCAGGCGAAGAATGGGTCAAAACTGTTGAAGGTTGGGAAAAAAAGAAAATTCTTGAGTGCGCAAACAACAAGACATTGTCATTGTTAATTCGGTGAGTGCTTTTCCATAATTAATTTGATATTCTGCAACGCCATTTTCCGTTTATATGAATATCCCGAGTGAATTCGAATCACTAACTGTGATGTCAATTTATGAACTAACAATTAAATCCTTTGTTCCTTTATCTTGTGAATGTATTTCCCTTCATTCACTCAGCATATGTCAAAATATATAGTAATTATATGATTACATGCCCAGCTGTTGGACCGATTTGCTCGACATCTTTGTTTATCATTCAATGTTTACATTTTGTCTATTTAAATGGCCAGTTTCGTTTTTTTTTTATCACTTTTGTTTTCATTTTAATTTTCTATTCTGCATTCTAATTATTTTAATTCCAAATTACATGTATTATGCGAAAGAAGTTATTCATTAAAGTGTGTTGTAATTGCAGTCTGACAATTGTATTGCACCATTATTGATGTAGAAAATATCCTGATGCCTTTGTTCTATAAAAAATATAAAATTTCACACTACTGTTAATACGCAACTATTTTTTTTTTATTTTTCAAAATTGATCATCATCGCAGTTTAAAGTATAGTAGAATATCAAAATTCGCGTTGACTTCGGGACACTGAAAAGATATTTTATGGTTTCATTTATCCTAAGAGAACACGAGAAATATATGCGATACAATGGCTACTTTTGGTGCAAAATTGTCATTTCTCGAAGCTCCGCATATGCTGGAATATATCTCGCGCAACCTGCTGTGTGAGATTGATCGATCGTTCACTCCCTTCCTCTCATCATTTCTACCTATACTTTCTTTCTTCTTTCTAACTGCTTTTACATGTTGAAAATCTTCATTTTTCATCCCAATGATGTGATATAATGAATCGAAACTTTAATGGCGTTAATAATAATTTGAATGCTTATAACTGTTGTTACGCTTCCACACCACATAAATATATGAACTTAAACTTTCTGAATTTCTCAAATTTACTGATATTTATTTTATTAGGAAAATTTATTGTGCGGAAATAAATCATAGGCACAAACACATTCACCTACTTTCTGCTGCAATGTTGCATAGAAAAGAATATCTGTTATCATGCGATATAATACTTGATTTGAGAATGAATTGTGCATCGTCGAGGAATAAAAATCATCACACCAATATCGATTCCACTTGGATTCTACAGCGAAAAGAGGAATATTAGTTTGACCCAATACAAAAAAGTGGGTCGTGACCTATACGATCTTTTGTACCAGAACCACAATTTCCCTCTTCCGAAAATTGTCCTATTCCTTTTTTATCGCCCATCACTTGTGTCACTGAATCCCAATGTCTTGGGCGAAAAATGAATGCGTACTTCCTTGCGAATAAAATTGAAGGGGCAACAAAATCAGTCGCTGTTCAGCAAAATTGAGTGAACAGTATATTTTAAATTTGTAATTGCAACACGCATCAATTTTTCAATTTTTTTTTTTTTCTTTCTTTTAGAATAGAAATGTCATTATTCGAAAGTATGTGTTTATATTTTTCGTTTGACACGTTACAATGAATTGCACATGAGACTGTTGTCTGTGAGGCAATTCTATACCACAAAGTGAATTAACTTCATCTATGAACATGAGGTTTTCTCGTCTCATTTTTACCACATCCAGATCCACCCAAGGTCTCTGTTGTTGCACGAACAAGCGTTTTACCATTGACTTTAACTCTCACTATCACTGAAATAAGACCTGTTCTCAGTTTATATACAATATTAAAAGTTGTCCTACATTTGATTTGTTTCAGATTACATGGCATAAACAATCATAAGCACATATACTCATATTAATTGATTTGCTGTTTGTCGAGAATACGTAGGTGTTCGCCAGTCAATAAACTATTCGATAGGTGACATCATGTAGCTCTTCGTGTTGTTACACGGCAAATTATATCCATCGACTCCTCTCACATAATAAATAGCTACATGTTAAGTAATATACATGAATGTATTTTTTTGTTGCAGAAATGAGAAAGAAGGTGACAAGGCACGCGAAAAGGAAAAGGAAAAGAAAAAAGGTGAGAGCTTTTTCAGCCTTCTCAAATTTATTTTCTTTTCCTTCCCCCTCTTTCATCGTACTATGTTGATTTTACATTAATTGTTGCGTTCTATTTTTAGATAATGTCGTCCAACCTCACTGCCATATAACCCTGAAGTGTACACGTGAGGTGAGTGACTCTTCCGGCGTCAAAATTATTTTTAGATATAATAGCTTGCATATACAAAGGCTAGCTGTCAGGATGGCTAGGATTAAGCGTGTATATTCAAAAGACGAGGCGAAAGACAAGGAATTTTAAATTAAATATAGAAATGTATCAATTCTTCTTTTAATTCATGGGAGGAGAGATTTTTTATCCTTCTTTAACATATCACTTCTTGGCAGAGCCATTCTCATACTACTCCATCCACTACAATTATTTTCATTGCCCGAATAAACTACCAGATCAAAGAGTAAAAATGGTAATTCTTTCCGTAATCTTGAACTACAGATTGCGGGTTTCAACGGACTGAGTGATGCACTGAAGAGATTGGACTTTTTATCAGCTGTACATGATTGCCGTCGTTTCAATTATATCGTAAGACTGTTGGATCTACTAGTAAGCCATACAATGGGTGGCCTGAGCGGTTGTGCACAGCGTGTACTATTCAATATGCTGGAGGAAGTAGCACTAGAAGTTTCATGCTCCCAACAGCAAACTGGCAGGCTTCGAAGATTGATTGAACGTGTCAGAGCGTTCAGTGCAAGCTGCTGTTGGGGTGGTAGACCCCTTGGTTCGGTAATTCTATGGGAGAAGCACAAAGCTGCATTGGAACGAATTCTTCAGATTGCATCGTCCATCACTATAACTCAGGTAGGTACTCAACAGCATTATCGTTCGGTATTACCGTCTTTTGTTTGCATATATAATGAATTATAGACTTTTTGCATGTATTCAGCCGGATGAGGAGCAACGTCCACAATGGGCTGACCTTCCAGCTGAATGCCGACGCGAGGTGCTCCTTCGTCTCAGTGATCCACGAGACATCGAATCATCTTCAGAGGCTTGTGAATATCTCGCAGTTCTTGCACAAGAGCAGAGAATTTGGCGTGAACTTGCCCAATATCATTTCACGCCACAACAAATCGCCACTACGATGCAGAATAATCCGGGAAAAGACTGGAAGACATTATTTACTATTGCACGAAGGTAAAATACAAAAAATGTACGCAAGTTAGTTTATGAAGTAATCGCTGGAGATAAGGCGACGAAAATGTCCTTGAAAAAATGAATCCAATCACACGAATAACATAACTGAATCACGAGGAAATTATGCTCCCCTCATGCCCACATCGGGTCAGGATAAAAATTCACTTGTTCAATATTTTTAGTGGTATCAAAGAATCCCTCTAAATCTCATTGATGCATGAGATATATAACGAAATTTCACATTGGTTTGTGGATCACACAGGTCGTTTGGATTGCGTGAGGAATATGCCGAGATGATTCAACTATGTCGAAATTGCCGTTGTCTTTTTTGGCGATCTCTTGGCCATCCTTGCATTGCGGATCAAGATCCAGCGTTTCAAGAAAAACTTGCTGATGTGGATCAGTCGTCCCTACATGTTCCAATTCCACCACAAACTTTTCTCAAATTCTTTTCGCTGTGAAATAATTTTAGTTTACGATTTTGACGATCAGGAAGCTGATCCGCCCTTGAATGAAGATCGAAAAAGAATTCATGTCGAGTGAAGAAATATTAGTGCAATATGCAAATTCTCATCTACTGTAGTTGGCTATTGATAGGAAACATCGTATTGTTATTATTCACTTGTTGAAGTATTTTTGAGTCAAAATATATATGTATAATGACTTTCGATGTTCATGGTTATAGGAATAGTTTGCTACATTGACGCAACTGCGTAATCAAAAACTATTTTAATGCTCGAAATTTATTCACTCAATTGATTGTTAGCTGGGACAAATGTCAATGAACAATTTTAGTATTCGAATGGAAATAGTGTTCCTACCAGATATTTTTTTTTTAACACATCGAAAAGATGAGAAAATTATATGCTCATCTCATTAATCGAATATTTCGTACTATGCAATTTTGTGATGACTTTATGGTGCACATCGTAGCTCTGTTGCATTATTTTATTGTATACATATACTTTTTTTTTTTGCGTGAAGAATTATGCAGTTCGACGTCGATACTGTTTTTTCTGTATATTTTTATTCAATCAATCATTTTTACTTACTGAACTGATGATTAGATATATACAACATCTCAAAATGTAAATAAATATTTCCCTAATATTTAAGCTCACGAGCAAACCGAATTTTGCTTTCGTGATAATTGTAAAAAACGAAAAACGATAATAGGATGAAGTAAATTCTAAAATAACTTATTTCGATTAATGGTCCATATAATATCCAAATTTGCGAATGAATACAGTTTAAATGTTCAGAATGTTTCAAACACGATAACATTTATGTTTCAGACTCTCGTAAATCTATATGTATGGGTAGCATACTCGTATATGGATACATGAATTATTCTCTAAATGTCGAATTAATTGTTGTGTGTCCAATTGCCAATGCTAATGACGTATTTGATGCAACTCTGACATAAAGAATTTATGCACTGATTCGAATACATATTTATACGATTTTGATTGTGAGTATACTTGTTTTGTTCAGTATGCTCATTATTATGTATGGATTGATGCGTCAAAAATAATTTTTCATACGATGATTATGTGTTGCTTGCGTCCACAACGTTTGAAAATTGAAGAAATCGTAAAAAAAAAAGAAGCAAAATTACTGCCAAGGAAAATGCTGTTGATGAAAGAAGATGGGTATAGTCTTGGTTTTTTCTATTTGCCATATATTAACTTGGAATGTGATTCGGCAATTGCTGCATCGCGTATATCATCAACTAGTCTTCGTGTAGAATGGCAAGAATTGAAAAAAATAATAATCTATTAAAAATATGGATTATTATGGGCGTGATTACACAATAAAAATTAGCGGCAGCTATCTATTATTATATCCCACCTGCGTTTCACGTTGATGAATATGTTTTATATCAGTTGTCAAATAATGTTTAATTTTTATAACGTTCGCAGGAGTGTGAAAAAATTGAAGTAACATAAACTTTGTAGATCAATATTTAGCGCAACGTTGTGTTGACATGCTTTGAAATAAAAATTTATTTAAATACAATCTGGAATATTGACCTAAATGTTTGAATGAAGTGCGCGCGCGTGTCGAGCCACACTGGTAGTCGGAAACAGTCGGAAGCGCTCGGAAGTGAGGTTATGTTGATTCCAAAGTATAATTCATATTACACCTCATGGTGCCTCATGGAGTCGTAATCTAGAGAGGGCCAATTGGCAAAATTGTTTGCTGAAACCACCTGTAAATATTTATTCATCAAACGTAGAGATAGAAAAATATGACAGAGGCTAAAATGATATCATTAGAAGATGCCAAAAAGCAGTTCAACTGTATAATGGAACAATTGAATCAATCAAATCGTGATGAGTTATTGTCAGATGCAGTACAAACGTGGTCGGGTATTAAATTTGGAGTTAATTCAGGTTAGATTCGTTCTAATAATAATCGTCAATTGTTACATTTTCTTTAATAAAAGATGGAACAATTTTTTATAGGTGATGAAGATGAATTTGACAATGATGAAAATACAATGGATGATCCAGTGGCGATGCTGAATTCTATAGCTAAGAATATTCGGGAAAAATTACCCTTTGATGCAACCTTTCCATCAGAAACTATGATAATTCCAAAGAAAGGAGAGGTAATTCGATGATGATAAAAACAAAACACAACCAAAACTTCATAAACTCGAACAAAATTTATTCTAAAATATGTTATCATGTCATATTACAATTACAATCAAATTCCTCTAAAAGCATTGCTCGTTACTTTATAATATCTGTATTTATCGAAAGCCAATCATGTGTCCCTCCAATATCGTCATGGGCGTCATTATACTCGTCACTAGATAATGTGATGAAAACTAGAAAATTATAAAATCACTGTTCATTGCAGTCTCTATATTTTCTCTCGCGTCCCTTTTCACAATTAGGTTGAATTCAATTGAAAACATGAATACTTGAAAATATGTAGCATCTTATGCACGACTATTCGATTGCGACAATATGACGTACAACGGTTACCTCTCATTGTTTGCTTTTTTACGTTTTATTGTTTTCCAGAATTCGGACTGTCATCCAAATACCACTGTACATGTAGACGCATTCCTTTATGATGACGACGAGGTGGATGATCTCGAAAAAGAAGGCAAATTGAAACGCTATTATTGCAATGATTGCGGTTCAAAAAATATCGAACCTCTAAGTGAGTCCAAGCTCATTTTATTTACCAGATGGTTTTTTTTTCTCCTTGCAAACCAACTATTTTTATGAAATAAATTCATGCTCCCTTTTCAGTATTTATATCGAATTCAGTATCAAGAGAGGATTTATACCATATATTCAATACACTTCTTCCAACTCTTGATGGGATGACTGTTTTAGATGTGGGCTCACGACTGGGGGCAGTTTTATATGGTGTAAGTATTTCTAACTATAGTCGAAGTAACTCGAGTCTATCTAGATATATACAAATTCATTCAATTAATCACCCGCACTTGTTCATAGGCGTACGTTTACACCGATGCAGCCAAAATAATCGGTGTAGAGATGAACAAGGACTTGTGTGATTTACAAAATGAGGTCGTGAATAAATACAAAATGGACAAACGCATAGTAATTCTTCATAAACGAATTGAAAATTCTTCTGACGAACTAAATTCGGCCGATGTTGTCGTTCTGAATAACGCGTTTGAATTTTATTTGTCAGAGGAAGAGCAGGTCAAAGTATGGCAATTTTTGAAAGAAAATATAAAAAAAGGAGCATATATTATATCCCGACCAAGATTAACAATTGCTCTATCAAATCTCAATACCAACATCAAAATCAATGAGTGGGTTAAAGAAGTCACAGAAGAAAGTCTAGATGAGAAATCGAATCCCTTTGACTCAGAGCGTAATAAGAATGTTGATAAGTTTACCGAAATTATATGCTATGAGGTTTTATAAATTATTTTGCAATAAATTCACAATATAAATTTAAATTTGGAATGTTCCACGAGAATATCGATTGTTAATTTTAGAGATAATCCTGCTTCATCACTGCATGAGTGACCAAGCGTCTAGTAACTCAAGCCATGAGCTTAGAAAACTTATAGTAATCAACCTTGAAAAACTGGTAATTAGTCGGGAAAAAAATGAAAAGTGACGGAGAAAACGAAAAAAAAATCTGGAATTACTCCAACGTGAGCTGATAATAGTTACGTTTTCATGGAAGTTACTCATTGTGGTACATTATTATTGTGTTTTTTTTCTTCTTCCAAATGAATTAATGGTTCATTCTATAGCTTTCTTTTCAGTGTCAACGGAGTGAACGATGGAAGAGAAAGCACGGAATAGGAGAACAAAGATTGATTGTGGTAAGTTGGTGAGAAATTACAATTGTGTGTAGTATGTGTCCGGCATTCTGGTACCATATACATTGATTCGATAATAATGTCTATCTAATAAGTTGAATCAATTATCTAACACATAAGTGAGAGCCTTCTAACCTTGGGAATGATATTGACCCGTTTCCATTTTAAAATTCGACCTCCGCGCTCGGTTTTATCTAGGTCTAGCGTCTTTCCATCTATCAAATAGGCCGAAAAAATTTGGCCCGCAGTGTTGCGTTTCCATGCCAACGAATATCATTCAATCAATCGTTGATTCGAAATGATACCTAGTTTTCCACAACCGACAATTTTTTTGATAGCGCTCGATATTTAAACAGATTAGAGTGATTATGAAAATTACTTTTATTTCGATCCGTTATTATGGAGAGAAAATGCGCCAATCAATTCATCTTAAAAAAATAATATTAATCAAATTGCTGTGATGTGTATACACTTGAATGAATATTGCGGTCAACGCAGCTGTCAGGATTATTCATTACTATACACGGTATACGATATTGTCTGAACAGAATTGTGACTGTGATGGTGAGATCAGGTCTCACCACACTCATGCTTCATAGTATGTGAATGTCACAGATTCAAAACGTCGTTGTAATATTAGACAACATATCATGATAAGGAAACCAATAAATATCAATATATTATACATTGTGCAACATTCCCTTCTGGTTGTACGACAAATAAGATTACGACCGAAGTGTTGCATTTACTTCATTGTACACATGTACTTATTCGCCTCTACTACTCTACAGTTGTTTTTACAGTTCAGTCCATAGTTCCAATTCATCCTGTATTAAAATGAAATTTCAATCAAATACGTCACGTTTCTCATATTATCATAAACTACAAACGAGAATATGTTCACATTTATAATGGCATTTATTTTAATTATAAAGTGAGATTTTGTCCGCTCAAATGTGAAATGAGAACTTGTTGACCGCAAGAATTAAAAACAATAATATTGATGATTTTTTTCCTAAATGAATCATTGGGTATCATAACTATATGTCGCAGTCGTACAAGTTTGTCGTTTATTTTTCATCTTCGACATTTTTCAAACAAAAAAATAAACAAAATGAATATTTATATTACGTATAGATGTGGTAGTGCGAATATTGTAATGTAGTTTCCAGTCAAATAATATTCACCAGGCGTGTTCAGCTTATTTACAAATGATTTGTTATTTACATAGTTGCAAGCACCAACAAAAATCACATAAGACAATAATTTGAATATATATATTCATAGTGAGTACTGGTTCAGTGTTTTTGTGTATATATAAAAATATCTATTTACTGCCTAGATGTATTACCATATGATACTAATGGTAACTAATATCATGCAAAAAATTCGTACTCGTATATGAATACCAATAGGAATTATAGTTGATTCTGATCATCGTTCATAATTTTATTTTTGTCAACATCTAATTTCATACCGATTGTATAATTAAAATACATTCAGCTGTGCTATTGATGCGATGGGAAAAACGTGGTATATGAATAGCGGCAAGTTCGAGTGTTGAAGGAGTGATACTATTGGAAGAATAAGTATACAATGATGAGCACAAGTGATCAAGGGGATACTTGGATAAAGTTGACAAGATAATAGAGTGATTGCGAAGCCCGTTAACTTGAGGAGGAAGAGAAGAATGATCAATGGTAGCGGCCAATGGCTGTTACAGCAGCATCATTTAATCAAAACTTTCTTGTTTCTTTGGCGTATTTCTGACGCACGCGTGACGTCAATTGAAGTAAGTGCGAACACCAGAGCGTACGGGGCTATAACACAATTGTGCTTCACACAAACATTTATAAATTCACTATGTCTCTCATTGCTCACTAGCGTCTGTAGCATATACATGCAATATTTGACATTCGGTTTTGCCTCTGTTTATCCATTGATATGCATAAACAACTCTAATTTCCTGAAATTTGATGATTCTAATATACATAGCACAGAGTGCATATCATTTCCTACATTTATTCTCTTCTCATAGGGCCGTATTCGAAATCGAGTCTTGAGATCGATCTTAAGCTTGACTTCGATAAGACTTGCACATTCCATGTGTCATAATGAATGGTGAGTGATAGAACTTGTCAAATTTTCACTTTGTACTAATCGAATTGATAAATCAATTTATCAATGGATGAATAACTATCAGATCATCAACATGATTATTAGTAAAAAGCATCGTAATGCACACAAGGATATAAAGAAAGTTGAAAACTAGGTCCCATATTACGCTCATTTAGCGTTACCTTTGGATCAAAACGTTCCAATAAACGTGTGAATGCAAGTATTCGATACAAAAAAAATGAATATAATGGCAATTTCCAACCAATTATCATACGGTAGAAAAAAAGTATATGAAGACAGTCATAAATGTATGAATATGAGAAAATGAAAAATTTAGGAAGCAGGCAGTAAAATAATAATTAATTGAATGAAGGGAGAAGTGAACGCACGCAACTTTAATTGAATATTTGCGACGCGGCGCCAAAATCACTTTCGCTCTCTCTGTCTCTCCGTTCGCATAGCGTGTGGTGCGACTTCGATTTCGACTCTAACATCATCCCCGCATGAGCCGTGAGACAAGCAGACCACACCAGACCAGACTAAACTGAGAATGTACATTGAAGTTAGCAATGGCCGCCATACCCGGCAACGATACAGACGTGTTTGCTTCGTTCTCTGTCAACTTCATCATCAATACCTTCTTCAAATACCGGCAGTGCGTGCGTAGAACGATTAATAATGAGTTAGTTCGTAGTGTGTGATGTTGAAAGTGTGCCACAATCAATCGTGCCTTTGATAGTTAATGAATATAGATATAGGAGAAGCAACAAAAACAGGAAACACCCGACAAAAAAATATAACAAACGAATATTTATGTTTTTTTTTTCTCTTTTATTTATTTAAATATAAACATAATTAAGTGTCGAATAATCAACAATGATTGAGTAGAGGGAATAATAGACATGAAATCTAAAGCCTCGTTAAAATCAAAAAATAATATAAGTGACTTGGATTCAAGTGAGGAAAACGAAATTCACGATCAATTTAATTCAATAATGGTGCCGATATCTAGGACACTCAGCAAGAGTCCACAGAGTGACGAAGGCATTGAGCTTGATACTGATCGTAGGAAGACATCAGTCACCAGATGTTGGAGTTTAGACTCGTCATCTTCCACTAATGGCGATGATGATGTTCCTAAAATTAATCAATGGCAAATACGACGATCAAGACTCCAAGTTTCCAGATGCTGTAGTGCTGATAGTGCTGTAATTAGCGATGATGATCATAATAAAGGTGAATATATTTAACAATGCGGAGGTGTTTATATGTTGTTTGCATTCGCAATATATTCTGTGACAGTGGCTCAGGATCTGAAGCCGGAAACTCATATCAGACTAATATTTCATATATATTCACATAGCCACGCTCTATTCTGCCAGTTTTCTCACTCGGAATTAAAACCTCTGATTTTAATCCACTAAGAAAAAAATCCTTGTGCCTAAAAAATAGTAAGCTCACACCGAAACTATACTATCATAGTGACTCATTTCCTAAATAATTTATTGTTGTTTCCGCAATGTCACAATGCAGAGTAAATCTGTCAAATTTCTTATTATTGGAATAATGACCCATATGCTTTGAGTAACTAATTTTTCCACCATAAAACGTTCAATATGATCTCACTATTGACTGGTTAATAAACAATCCCCTTTTTCGTGTGTACATCGCAGTAGGAACTCTTTCACTGATAAATTAAAAATTCGTGTAGCAATTCCTCTGTGAGACGGAGAAGTAGTGCAAACAATGATTGATGAAATTTTATATTTTTCTTTTTTTCCATCTCAGGTTGGGACACTTTAATATTCGGTGATAGAAGTGAATGTGATTCCATAGAAGGGAGGCCAGGATATTGGCGAACACCGAGTGTTGTTGTGAGCGATTACTCGGATTATTCATATTCAGAAGAGAAACTTGATCGAAGTGACCCAGATTTTGAAAAATATGACGGAATAAGTAGGTCAGCTAGCCAAGCAAGCAGTTGTTCGTGCTTGGACTGCGATGATATTAGAGAATTCCAGGATTTTTCACTTGCCGTTAATAACCATTTACTTCAAGTTTGTGGCCAAAGACGTCATTCCGATTCTTGTTGCGTGTCTTTGAGTTCCAACGATGCTATCAACACTGGGTAAATATGTCAATGACGTTCTTTACAGGCTGTTCAAACATCTACAATCATGATAATAATGTAGAATTATGTAAAATTTTAATAATCACTTTTGAATAATATACAATGACATTTTTAAACATAGCACGAGTGATAACACGAGCAGAAGAAACTCATGTGTCACAACATCAAGTGCATATTTATTTTCACCTGAATCACACTATTCGTCATACGAACATCCCGATGATTCTCAGGGAAGCAAAACTGCAAATTTTGAGCATCTGAAGGTACCGCCAGCCCGCAAG
The DNA here is from genome assembly GCA_030523045.1 of Meteorus cinctellus. NCBI lineage: Eukaryota > Metazoa > Arthropoda > Insecta > Hymenoptera > Braconidae > Meteorus > Meteorus cinctellus. Next base: position 71,229 of record JAPYZF010000460.1, on the reverse strand, counting down.
ATTTCTGATTGCTCAACCAATTCCAGTCTCAGTGGGGATGACTTTGAGGTCACCGAACTGCAACTGTTCAAGGGGCCACAGGTGATAAATACGATTTCTCCTTACTGTATTTATTTAACATATTTTTTCACTTTTTCCTCAGTGACTCAACATAGTAATGAATCATAATATTGATATTGATTGGGGAGACAGAATGAAGCATATATATATATATATTCAGTTTTGCCAGTGCAATGACAAAATTGAAATAAAAACATTTCACTGGTCAATTACGTCCAAGAAGTAGTTAATCAGTGACCTGCTCTTGAATTCATTTAACAAGCATCTTGCGCCGACAAACGAAAATTATATGGTAACTCAGCAACTTGGTGCAAATATTGCTCGAGGCAATAATAGACAAGTTCGTATGTATCCATACGAAAGAATCATATATTTAACTTCAATCGTTCGTATAGTATCATTCAATATCGTACATACTCACAGAGATTACTCTGTCAGCATTGATTATCGATAGACAGTTTTGATTTCGTCACATTACCCAATGCCTCTTTTTTTGTCGGCGTAATGATGCTCTCAATATTTTTTTCTGCTCTTCATAATAACTCTACCGAGTCACTGATAGCGCCAATCAATCAGCCAATTATTTAACTTAATGTCAGTAGCGAGAAGGCAACAACCAAGAACAAGAGTCGTGCAAAATCGTTGAAAAATGTGTGAAAAAAAAGTTTCGAGTACGGTATCATATCTAATTGATAGTTTAGTTGTTTTATCATTTTTGTTTCTACAAGAATTATGTAAATGCACCGCTGATGTATATCATATATCGTCTAATTGAATTGTTTGCGATAAGTATAAAATCTACTGAAAAAAAAAACATTTTCTTATCCTGTGGTTGGCTTGATATTAGGCGAAACTTCAAACTGACACAAAAAAAAAAAATAGAAAGAAAAATGAATGAATGTATAGCAGCTGCGTAAAACAGAAAGCAAAAAAAAAATTGTAGCACCCAGTTAAATGACTTGTGGCGGGGGCGAGAGGTAGGAGATCATTGAGACATATGTATCCCGTTCCAAACTCGGCCACAACAAATCTTGAGCAAGTCTCTTTAAGTAATGGCTAACACAGTTGAGAAGTCAGTCAATTCGCAGAGATCGAATGAGACCTTCGTTCGTAGGATGTGTTTCCCAAGTTCTTTTGCATCGCCATAATACATGAGTCCTGAGTTCATATCAAAAATTAAATATAATAAAAATCGACAAAGAATTATTATAACATTAACATCATTTTTCTATGTATGTTCAATTCGTCAAAATAGTGAATTATGTATGGGAGGGAATGCGAGTGTACGGTCATAAATGTGATTTGCGTCGTTGGGCAATGATTGTCTTGCATACATCCAACGTACTAAACACATGGAGATATCCCCATCACAGAGCTTAGAAAAAAGTGAAATTATTTAGAAGTTTGTGGGATGTCAACACATTTATAAATTTAAAAAATATTCGCACCGTCTGAATAATATGTTTTCACTGCATCGACAGATAACACAGACGAAATTGATGTACTTCATGAATTGCTGTTTGCAGTAGCGTAACGAGACTATGCCACGGCATTCTGTTTAATAGCTATTACGTGTAGTGGGGCCATGACACAAAGGAGAGAGGAGAACGAAGCAGAATACACCCGGTGAGGTGGAGCCCATTGTAAACGCTTTCTACATAGCGGTTCGTGAGATCTACAATGACAGAAATTCCTGCCTGGTTGTTCGTTATTACAGTGTCATCATTCAAGAATCATCACACTCTTTATCGAAGAATGTACTGCACAATCCACGAGTTACAAAACGGTTCATTGTAACGAACAATTGGCTGGAGATATCACGTACGCAATACGTAATTTTTTCACTGTTCATCTATTGCCCATGTGAAATGTAGTAACGACAAAATCATTGGGATTAGGCTGTTATGTATGGAATACACGTTTTGTAAGTGTTATTGCACTTCGGATATTATCGAATTAATTATGGATGATGTGAGAAAACACTACGTGAAATGCTGCCTTGAAGCGATCAAGCTCCAGGAGACAGATAGCTACATATTGTTTGTTCGATATAATAAACGATTCATCATCATGAATTTTGATTTAATAATATTCACCGTTGTTCTCTGAAATATTTTCACCGCATATACGTGTGCTTGTGAAAATTATTGTGAATCGGACATAGTGGTACGTGAGTCAGGAAGTTGAATACAATCGTTTAATAAATCACTGTCACAACAGAAATTATAATTAAAAAAAGAAGATGGCACAGTCTGTCATGGAATATCACAATGACGTTGTAGGAATTTGTCATGGAAGAATCATTCTGATATAATTACAATTGGTACTGTGAAGACAATGGATGATGATACAGAAAACAAAGCAAAAGGAGATGGCGCATCTCTGAGATGCACACGAGCGTCAAGTACTCAATCACCAGCACAAATATTGCCAAGTTTAAATTTAATGGAACAACTGTTGCTCGCGAAAATAGAGAGAAACAGTTTGACAGAACGAAATTATGCAGCCGACATTAGAATACAATCAAAATCATCAATTCATTTGAAGAAGAAACCAACGGTATTGAGAATGGACTCAATGGATAGTCAGACAAGTGCGAGTACATTCAATTCAGCTGTATCCACTGACTCAACGGGAAACAATCGCTATTGCAAGTGTGACGATTGTCTTCTTGGTATAGTCGACAAACATCAACGGTGTATACCACTGATTGGCCGTAAGAAGGTAAAAATAAAGAAAAAAAATACCTTTCTCTATCGGAAAGTTAATAAATCTAATGTAAAATGAATAACAATGTGGTTCGTAAATATTTTTAATTCGCAATTGGCGAAAAACGCATCTTCGAATGAGTACCAAGTGAAAATAATCAAAAATCAAACAACATGTGAGATATATAACAGAGATTATGTTGAAGATAAAAAGAAAACAGAATTATTATATTACGTCGGCGGTACCGTGGCAATCTGTACATTGTTATTATCTTCATTTCGATGAATTTATATGTTACACACTTTTTATCGACAAGTTGAAATTTTGACTTATTGAGTCCTTGGAGACACTTTTGTACTGCGCGTAACATTTAATTAATACGATTGATTTCACACGACAAGTTGTATGCCAAAGACAAACACAGTTTGATCGATGAATTAGATAGAGAGAAAAAAAAAAGTGATTTGTGGAAGGTGAAAGAGAGAAATGTGGGAAAGATTGACAAACTGATAGCCTTCAGGCACAATCTAAACTACTTTTAAACTCACTACTGACACAGCACATTCAGTTCAACGATTAATTTGAAATAACTATTAAAGAATTACAATTCAGCAGTATATTATCCCTTATCATTTATTTGCGGATAAACAATGTTACTGAATAAAAATGGAAAAATGACATGCATTGAATTTCATATAACAGAAAATAAACTGATGGTATCTTTAATGTCATCAAACGGATTATTTTTCTTTTTCTAGCCATTTGGCCAAACACTGTCGTGGCATAAAGTATTCAAGACTATAAATTCACAATTCCAGTCGCGATGGCTTATCACCAAAGTAATTAAGTACCATTTGAAAGAAGTACAAAAGTATTTTGCCATTGTTGGGAAGGGCAGCAGAAGAGTTACAAGGGAAAATAAATGAGGAATGGAGTGCGAAATAAAAAAAAATATACATGTGGCGATGTGCGATACAACACAAGCGATGTACAATGCAATTCGTAACAGGTAATTGGCTATACCTGCCGATTTGAACGTACTCATTAAAAGTCCTTTGGATTTCCCTCGTAAGCGGGAGAGACGAGGCCAGTCAATATTCCTCCTCATATTTATGTACATCACCTTTAAAATATGTTTCGGTCTTTGAATGCGTGGCTTTTGGCGGCAAGAAACGTTCATTATCCTCACACTACTATGCTATTGGCGACACTCGAAGTGCTAAAGCAATTTATACTTTTCGTATCATTTCATTGATTTTATCTTTCATCAAATAATGCTAAACCGACAGATAATGTCAGCATATTGAATTTGGAACCGAAGACTTTATTACCATTTGCCACTATGATATTTTTCACGTATATCTGTCTTCGCTCTAACGAATCATATATACTATTAAAATTTTCTCAATTAGCTCATTATCTCAAGTACTTTGCTCGCTGTCTGTATAATTTAAAGTTATATATTCGCAATCTTATTCATTCATCGTCTTCGATTTATAAATATTAAATTGAATTATAATTCATTTGCATTATTACTAAATTTCAGTTAAAAATTTCACATTTAGAATCTCAATCTTTTTTTTTTCAAACTTCGCAATTGCAGCGTAATACCATACAAATTATTTCCATTATTTATGAGTATATGATGGCGATTCAATAACTACATCAGTGCCTTGGAATGATAAATGTTCCAATTGAATATTACAAAATCATTTCTCAATAGCTTCTTTGGTGTTGGAGGAAATAAATACGATATAACCAACATATTTATTCCAAATTATATCTGTGCTTAACGCTGCTTGCGTAAATGGATACTTATTATACTGACGATCAATGTTCAGTGAATTTTGTGGTGGGAGAGGAAAATTGACTTGTAACAGACTCGATGACTATAAGAGTTTTGAAGGTCTATGTATGATTATATATATTACATGAGAATAAGATTGATTTATTTATTGCCATTTAGTGAATTGTTGACAGATGCAGACAAAATGTCATTAAAAGGAAACTTGATCGAACAACCATTGGGCACATATCGATTCGAACATGTATTTTTATTTCATAACATATTCTATTTGATTCGGTCATTCACCAATACCATCATACTCATTTCGTTGATAACTATCAAAAGTCATTGTGCTGTCTGAGCTGAGAAAGGACGCTTATACAGCTTTATTCACTTACTAAGCTATTATGCGCTGTTGCCTGTGTGAGGTAATATATATATATAGATTTATTTCCCACAAACATGTACGCACATGAATAACAATAAATTCGGCTACACTTATTTATCAATAACGTGGCGGCGTGAAGAACAAGCCACCAGGTAACATCGCATATACGTGTATATAATTGAGTTAATTAGCGTTATTTTACCTCGAGTGTAATGACGTCTTTGATTCTACGCCGTCTTATCGAAGTACGTCAAACTGGCCAGTAATGACGTGATGAATGAATTCTAGCAGAAGAAAAATGATGAATAATTACATTTCCAATATTCACGATTGGGTAGATTCGTAAAATAAATTCCATAGTATTTTACGTTTCTCCATTCGTTTGTTTACATTGATCATGATTTTACTGACAATTGATCAATCTCATTGACATATACGATTCATTTATACCACTCATATGTCACCGGCCTCCGAGTTTAAATAAGACAATGCATATTGGTAATCTCATTAATTATAATATACATCCTCAATTGGCCCATACATTTATCATTCGATAATGTAAAATGGTCATATTCGGCATTACTATTAATGTCTTTGACGTCAAAGTCTGGATTCTACCTAAATCATTGGGCTTTTGTCGTGAAATGTTACCACTTATGTCTATTTTCGGAGTTATATTGAAGATAACTTTTCTAAAACTTTTCTAAAATTATTTGACCTTGCAATGAACATTCATGAGTAATTCATGCATTTGTCATAATGTCGATGACGATTCATAGTTTACATTAATTCATTATATATGAATGTTAAAAAAATGAACATTGTCATCATAATTACCAACAGCTATTTGTACCTATAACGTATGCTCGTCTGCTTAATTACGTCATTATTTTACTCATTCAATTAACAGAGAAATTGCGCTATCGGATACATTTAATGAATATTATGATGGAAAGTACTCTTGCGTTCATTTGTTGTGTAGACAAATGTCTATTACATATATATATATATATATATATATATATGTGTGTGTGTGTGTATATACTCGAGTATGAATCATTTACGTAATATGTTGTATATGCAAGTATAAATGTGTAAGCTGATGACGATCGAGGGACATACCAATAATATGAGTATCAACGAATGAACAGAGTTGGGCAGGTCAAATTAAAAGTGGGACACAATTTGGTTTTTACTATAATGCAACTCTAAAATGAATTTTGAGAATGACGAAAAGGAAAAAAAGAAATGAGAGTTTAGCTGCAAAGTATATATATATGAAAAAACACGAAGGTCAAAGAACAATATTACTAATGTGTAAATATGTGGGTGGTAATTGTGCGTAAACATACATATATTTATGTGGAATATTGTAGTTGGTCGAATCGTTCGATTGGTGTAAAAGAAGAAGGAGAACGAATCCCCGCCCGATCGAAGTTGATGGGGGCCAGCCAGAGGGAATGTGGTCGACTCAAGTTGTGTCAAGAGTACGGAAGAGTAATCGCTACTGATAGTAGTCGCTAGCGGCTTCTGAAGGAGCACGTGGCACATTGATGCGCATACGTATCGTTGCATAGAGATAGAAAAGAATTTTCAAAGTGTGAGCATATAAATATATATTGAAAATGCAAGCGACTTTCGAAGGGACAATACCGAAAATTGTTTATACCAAAGCAAGTTTAAGTGATTGTGGCAGTCATGAAGAGGATAAAAATATATCAGCAAAGAAACTTATGGGGAAACAGCGACGAGCGGCGCGCTCGCGGGTGCGTCGAAATTCCAGAAAATTATCGATTTCAATTGACTCGTATTCATCGTCATCATCTCGTAGTCCATCACCTTCATTGGGATCTCATGGCCAAACCAATTGTACTGAACTTCAACGACCTTTAATAAAAGTCAAGTACGAAGATAGCGATGGACTCATTGAAAAACATCGAATTGAGAGGAATGAAACGAATATTGTGTGTAATGATAAAGCCTCTATGGGCTATGGATATTATCTCCAACTGTTGGATGTCCCACAATCAAGTTTTTCATTACATCTTGAATGGGGTGAACCGAGTGGTGATGATTTGAGTTCAGAATGGGAATCAGATTATTCAGAAAGTCGATATGTGTCTGTTAGTAAAGATAAACAACAATTACCGAAGGTAAATGCTCAGCGAATATTGGAAGAATATACGCAGACAAATTGACAGTATCAAATGATCATGATTTTTTCTTTTCACAGCTTTCAAAATATTAGTTTTACTTTACTCATATATTTCTCTTTTCTTCTTCTGTTACAGAGTTCTGGATGGAGAAAGCTTAGGAATATTGTGCAATGGACGCCATTCTTCCAGACATACAAAAAACAACGTTATCCATGGGTAATACATTTTCTCAATTAGGGAGAAATACATTCAGAATAAAATGCTTCAATTGAATATTATAATTTCTGAATCCATTTTGAAGGTCCAATTGGCGGGACATCAAGGGAATTTCCGCGCGGGTCCAACGCCTGGAACGATATTGAAGAAACTTTGCCCTCAAGAAGAATTGTGTTTCCGTCTATTGATGCACGATGTGTTACGACCATACGTACCTGAATTCAAGGGCGTATTGGAAGTACGTGAGCCCGAAGAACAGCGAAATAATCAAGAGCAGAAGTCAGCACACAAATGTATCACCGATGAAACAAGAAAAGGTACGATAATCGAATCGTATCTCCAACTACAGGATCTTTTGGGTGATTTTGAGTCGCCATGTGTAATGGATTGTAAGATTGGTGTGCGCACGTATTTGGAATCAGAATTAGAGAAAGCCAAAGAACGACCCAAATTGCGCAAGGATATGTACGAAAAAATGATTCAGGTGGATCCAACAGCACCAAATACTGAGGAACGACGTGTACAAGGTGTAACAAAGCCTCGATATATGGTGTGGCGTGAAACAATATCAAGTACAGCCACCCTCGGATTTCGAGTTGAAGGAATCAAATTTAGTAATGGTGGGTCGACCAAGGATTTCAAGACAACAAGAACGCGTGAACAGGTCACGGAAGCCCTGAAACGTTTTGTAGACAATTATTCACATGCAGTGCCAAAATATCTGCAGCGTCTCAAGGCAATACGTGCAACATTGAAGGCCTCTCCTTTCTTTGCATCACATGAGATTGTTGGATCAAGTCTTCTGTTTGTTCATGATACAAACAACGCTGGACTGTGGATGATTGATTTTGCAAAGACACTGCCATTGCCAGCACATCTAACGAAAATCGAACACGACGCTGAATGGCAAGTTGGTAATCATGAAGATGGCTATTTGATTGGTGTTAATAATCTCATTGATATATTTGAAGATATCAAAAAGTCATCTATGTAAATAATTTTTAATAAACATAGAATGCGTGTTTGAATGCTTTTTTCCGGCGATATAAAGTAATATGAACAGATATTGTGCTGATGTAAATATAGATTCCTGGAGTGAATTCTGTTTATGATATACGAATGGGTTGGTAGTGTAATGATAAGCGACTTCAATGCCACGAAGAGCACGTAAACTCGTTAGTTCGATAGAATTTTCTATATGTCTTCGTTGTTAGTGAAATTTTATGACATACAATTTTTATTGAGGCAGTGTATAAAGCTGGTACGTTAGATATAACAATATCGAGAAAATGTGGGTGTTTTCGTATCAAATTTTTAAAATGAGATTCAAGAGGAATAAAATGTAGTTTTACAATTAGTTGTTTAGGACGAATCTCGATGTATTATAGAATTAAGAAGGATTTGCGAAAATGAGAAGTAAAGAGACCAAAGACGCGGCAGCTATTTAGTTGCCTAGTAATTTCCATAATAAGTCATAAGTGCACTACATCAAGAGTGAATGAAATGGATCACATAATGATACCCGTTTTTGTTATCAATGAAATTGTCATCGATTTAAGGATACTATTTATACGTAAGACTTTATTTATACTTTGAAATAATATTGCGAAATCGTCTCTAACACGAGCGACAACATATCAACTTGTTTTGTTCTTTATATTCACACAATGTACCATATTATTTTCGCAAATAATTCATCCATCACGCCAACATTCATTTTTGCATCATATATACGACACTGAACTTTCACTATGTAAATTATCAGCATTTTCGCAGTAATTGAATGTTATCTTTTTCTTTTTTTTTTGGTACTATCTTTGAATTATCACGAGTTTTTAATTTTCGGTTCCTTTTATCGAGTAGACAAGATTGCAGAAGCACTGATCGTCTCTGTCGTTCATACTGCATATACCCACTACTCCTATGAAAAATTGCAAAGAGATACTCGAAAAGAATAATCGCAAGTTCCATTTTTTCAGCATCAACATTATTTATCAAGGTGCGCTATATGGACTGTTCCTTGTTGTTTGCGTCTGCAATGTCGATTGTTGTTGCTGTTGTTGTTGTTGCTGTTGCTGTTGCTGCTGTACGCTGTTTGCTTGTGTGGTTGAAATCGAAGTTGGGGCAATTACTCGAGCATAAACAGCAGCGCCCGCAGTTTTTAATCCAGCAGGTGTCGGTATTACTTTCAAGCCATGCAATGTTTTGATATTCAATAACTGACTTGGCAGAATAATCGGTTGCTGACCAGCTTGCTGTTGAGGCGAACCTTGTTTGCCCAGTACAACACTTCCTCCACCACCAATACCGACACCGACACTTTTATTACTGCTAGCAAGAACTATTGGTTTACCAGCTAATTGAGTGGTGACCATTCGCACTGTTTGATTTCCACCAGTTTGCTGTTGTTGAGTACTTACAACAATTTTTGATTGACCAGAAGCTGCCTGTGCTTGTGATACAACCTGAAACATATTATACAACCTCGATTATTACATAATAATATTTATCTTTTTTATTAAATTACGGCAGTGATATATTATCCGTAATTTAATCATAAGTGACGTCAATAAATATACCTGATACTGTGTTTGAATAATTTGTTTATTCTGCCGATTCACTTGCGTCGTGGTATTAGTCGCTGTTGCTAGTTTAATCCCTTTCTGTGCTAATAAACTCTCAACAGATATTAATTGACCGCTGCCTGCATTAGTCAATACTTTAGCAAGAATTTTTTGCTGTTGTTGCTGTTGGTGTGGTGATTGCTGTATCTGAACTGCAATAGGTTTACCACCAATTTGCGCAATTATTCTTTGCATTCCAGGCGATTGAAGTGACTGTTGTTGGGTTTGTTGCGGTTGATGCTGCTGCGTTTGTGCAGATTGTTGCTGTTGCAACTGAACCTGCTGTTGTTGCTGCGCCTGTTGCTGACTTAAAGTAAGACGTTGATGGAGTTGTTGCTGATTTAATTGTCGTTGCTGCTGTTGCTGTGAAGGAAGAGAAATATATTTGTGTGTTCTTCAGGGATGAATTATATCAATGAAATACCTTTAGTTGCTGTACATGTTGGGTATGAGCGGTCGATGGAGAAGATTGTTTGATAAATATTGTTTGACCCTGTAGTCCATGGCCCGTGAGCAATGACTTTATCTGTCCTGAGCTAACTAATTTTATTTGCGATGCAAGTAATGTCTTTCCAGGTAATACATGCTGCTGCTGTTTTATATTTGCATTTTGGAGAATACTCTTTCCTGTGTGATTGGTTAAAACAGTTTGCTGAGTTTGATTTTGAAGTTTAGCGGTTGGAAATATCGTCGCTACACTTGACGTTGATGTACCCGCACTGCTAACAATCGTGCCAGAATTCGATTGCGTTGATTGCAACACTGAATGTCCGGACAATCTGATCGTTTGCAGTCCAGCTGATGTTGATACTTGTATTTGATGATGCGGGAAATGTTGATTACTTTGTAGTAGACTTTGCGTTGCGTTTGTTTTAACGACTGTGACTGGTTTCCCAGAAGTAACTCCACCTACTTTTTTCGCTGTTGGAATTGATGGCGTCAAATGTTGAATTTTCGTCTCTGTTGAAGATGAACTTTCACATTCGATTATTGGTGTTGGAATAGGCGCTAGAGTTGTAAACATAGGTGATGTTGACGTGGAAAGTGTAACTGGTGTTGATGATGATACAGAAGAGATTACGGGATTTGTTGTTGAAATATTTCCAGACTGCGTTTCTGTACAAATGGGCTGTTCAACATTTAATTTTTCCTCTACAAGACGCACCTCTTTTTTTATAATCGGTTGAGATTGTACAGTGGCTTTTCGTTCTTTTTTAGGAGTAATTTCTTTCACGCCACCTGGTAAATGCTCTTTGCCGTTGATAGATTTTGCATTTGATTGTAACGATTTAGTTCGTGATGTACCCCCTGGATTTTTCTTTGATTTCGTTACACCCTGCAATTGTTGATGATACATTTCGAATTCAGATTCGGAACGGGCACGATGGAGATACAGCCATTCTTTCCTGCGTGGATAATAACGCACACAAGGATCTGCCTCGTAATGAAGTCGATCCAATGCTCCAGAGACGACGGAGTTCAAATAATTATCTTTTTCATTACTACCTTCACCTGGACTCTGCTCTTTAATGTATTGCGAATCTTTGAGCAGCATGCAGATGTCAGAGCGGGTTCCTTCTCCATTGGGAAGTCGGGCGGTCGCATCTCTAACAAGAGCAAGGATTGTCACGAAATTCGGTCGATCGGCGACCAATAAAGAATGACCACGTGGTTTTGTGAGACCCGCACCTGGATTGTGTTGATAAATGCCCTTTACTGGTCCAACCACTGAAGAATAGCCGTGCATTCTGTATGTAAATGCTTTGTGTGGCGATGCGTATCGCAGACGCTCTTGGCGCCTAAATTCTTCGCGTTCTTCAGGTGTTGACAAACGAACTTTCCACTCAGTGGGACATAAAGCTCGTGGCGGTTCAGATTCCATCATAGCTGTCAACGATGCGGCATCACAGCTGATTGATTCGACGGCAGGGCTTGCGCTGCGGACACTTCCCGTCGCACAACCATTACTGCTATTGCCATTGCCATACAGAATCTGAACTGATGTATTTTTAAGAGGGACTACTGCTGTCGATGTGTCACGTATTGCCGGAATACTTTGTGGTGGGCTCAATATGTCTCGATGTTGTAAAAATTGTGTGCAAAGCGCTGCAAGCCGTGAGTCAGAATCTCGGCCAGCTCCAATCCACGCATAAATACCACGATTTTTATTTACCAAATAGGGGACAAATTCTATGTCTCGATCTTGGAGTTGATTCAATTCTTGCGCGTAGGTTAGTTCACCGGCCAGAAAGCCAAGCGCAGATGGTACTAATGCTGACCAAGAAATTGCTAATGAATACCAATCATTTAATGGAGAAATTGGATTTCCTTGCCATAATGTAACCGCATCCTTCACCTCAACATTGCTCATTCTATATTCACCCTTTGTGAGGAAAGCATCTCTTAATAATGAAAAGAACGACGTGTGCGTTTCTTGCATTAAATCACCATTTCCATTCATTCGTATATCATCAATTTCATTGATTGACATGTCTTTATCTGTCATTGCGATAATTCTTTCATCATCAGCAAGTATATCAATACCATCATCAAGTTGAATTGGTAACTGCATCATATCAATATTTTCTAAATCTAACCTTTTTTTATCATCGAGCAGTTCTTCTTCATCACTTTCAACATGGGTATTGTCTGTCGACACGATATATTCGGATTTCACTTCTGTCTCCATGTAATCCATATCTTCGTTTTCTTGCTTTATTTCTACTGGCAATGGCGGTGGTGGCGGCGGTATTTGCATTTTCACACTCTTCGGTGTAACAGGACTAATTTTCTTCTTCACAGGCGTTGAATGCAGATCGAAATTGTCAATTGGTTCTTTCTTGACAGGTGTGGAATTGGCCGAGCGTATTATTGGTGAGCCTAGAGCTTCAATATCAATTTCTTGGCCATGTTTGATCTCCTCCTGTATATGTAAATAATCGTTCTGGTGTTCAATTTTCACTGAACATTGGGGTGGAATTTTCGGAGTTACCAGAGGACATGAAGGCTGCTCCAATTTTACACGTTTCTTTGTCGACGTAATACGTAAAGGATTACCCATTGTGAGCTTGTGTTTTTGACCAATTTGCGCTCGTTGAGTGAGATCAGCTAGTGATATTCCTTGAGTATTTAATTCAGGATGAATGTCAAGTTGTGTTCTCCTTCGTTTATGAGCTACCAACATTGTTCGATACGTTTCTTCAGTTATTTCTCGAATGAGGAACAATGGATTTGGTGTATATACTTCACGCTGTAATGTGGAAAATACAGGACGTATAGCTTCGTCCTCGTGATTCAATTGATTTGTTCTCATTGGTGTTGGATGCATACCTATCGCGCTTTTTCGTTTTTTCTTTTGTTTTGTGCCTGGTATTGCATATTGTGGATAATTCTCATCATTTTCAGATGTTGTATCTGAAAATCGAGCAACACCAATCTCTGTTCTTAATGCATTTAATTCATCGACATAACGCATTTGTGTTTTTGCCTCTATCATTGCCGGTGTGGGTTTACGCCAATGTAATTTTGACATTGTTCGATGAGACGTCGGTTGACTGAAGCCTTGTTTGTAAGCATTAAGTAATAAGCTTTCACGTGATTTGAATAGTTGATCAGCCAATTCGTATGTTCGTTTACGTTCCTCAAATAGTAATCTCCTTTGTTGAGCTTTGCGAACCAATCGTCGCATTCGACGTATGTCAGGTCGAAAATGACCTGATGAGAGATTACTGTGAAATGAGTCAAGCGGTGCCACGCCAAACCTGTTATGAAAAAATAATTGTAAAATTTCAGTACTATCAGAATGGTGAGAATTTCAGAATATATGGGAATAATAAAATACCTTTGGTTCTCTCTTTGAAAAAGCATTTTGAGGCTCTTCTCTAATTCACTTGAGACGTCACAGTCTTTGGGAAATGTTGGTAGATATTGTGCTAGAGACTCTTTTTGGACATCAGTCAAGCAATCATGCCATATTTGCGGATAATCAAACAATTCATGAAAAATTGATAAATGCTCACAAAGATCTTGTGGTAATTTGACTTTAGTTCCTGATGATATACAAGTTTCCCATCTCTGGAATAAAATGAATAATGTTGACACAAATGATGTATAGAAAGTGAGAAAAGAATCAGAAATCCGACTAACCAATTCATCGATATTCTCATCTTGCATATTGTTCTGTGAGTTATCGTTTTCATCGTCATCATCGTCTTCTGCTGAGCTGTGGGTGCCTGAATCACTGCTATCATGTTCTTCCCCACTTTCATCCACACTTTCTGATGTTGTGCTACTTCCACTAGTACTAGTACTACAACTGTTGCTCCGGAAGTCATGAACAGACTCTTCATCTTCCTCTTCCTCCGCTGCCGAATCTCCGCCAGCTGAGCACTCATCAATCTGGAATTCACACTAAAATCATTACATTCATCATATAAATGATGACAGCGAGATTAATTGCGCAATGCAACGAATTCCCGAGTATTTATTATGAGAAAATAAATACAATCAATATGTAATGAAGATGTTTTTGTTTATGTGTAATAATGAATTGGAGTATATACAAATAAGGACATTGGTGTTAAATAACAAAAATTAAATATTTTAATGAAAATTGTGATCCAACCTCCATTATAATTTCCTTGTGAAATAACTGTGGTGAGAAAATTATTCGCGTAACTCTGGCGTTTTTGGCATAAATAAATATTATTAATATACGAATGTAAATAATGACACGCCACTCAACACACAATCAAAGCGTATGTGGACAAGTTTGAAATATTGGTGAGAACAATATCTCTGGATTCTTTGTGATTCGTATTTTTATTGATCGTATATTAGGTAATCTCGCCGTTCGACGATCGACCTGTCACAGCCACAATACTCCTACTCCACCGAGAATTTTTCGTCATGGCGTGGAGCAGTGGAGTGCAAAGGCGGACGCAGGCGGACAAACCACGGTGTTTGTTGTATGTATTGAGAGAACGTGGAATGCGCACTCTCTACACAAAACTTTACATACAATCATATATTGCTCGTGCTGCTCATTCGCCGCATCAGGTATCATCAAATTGTAGCTAATTGCACATAATTCCAACAGATGGCAACACATATCAATAGCAATTTATTTTTGCTTTTAAACCATCATTGTCGAATGATGGCGCCACTTTGGTCTACCACTACTCCCCACTATGCCCAACTATACCCACCTCATATTGCCCCATATTCCAATATAGAGATGTTGCTTTTGTTGCAATCATTTTTCATGTGATGCGCCGAAATATGTTGATTGATTGATTGATTATTATTATTATTATTTTTGTAGGATAAGAAATAAAAATAACGAAAAAAAAAACCTCGTTTGTTATTATGTGATTTAACTTCATCTCAATAAAAACACTTAACGAATGTTCCATCTCCAAGTTCATTTTTACTCTTTTCTAATTCTAAAATCATGGTATTGAACAAGCGTAGATTTATCATAAATTTTTCTATGGAATTATGTTTATAATTACATTACAATTGTTTAACGACATATCGATATCCATATGGTATTGCCAAGAATTCTTTGTCACTCCAGTGACACAATGTATGGTACAATCTAGAAGCGACACGTAATCATTGCTGTATAGACTATGTGCAGGGGGGTGAAGTTATGCCTAAATGCGACGCGAGCGTTTGCGGTGGAAAAAATTGTAAGTTTTGGCCACATAATTCTCCATGTGTGTCATGTTAAAAAATGTTGATTGAACGTAAAAATCTATCTCGTTATAAAGTTTTTGTTTAATCACAAATAAAACAGTCCCTTTTTAAGTACTCTGTCACTAAACCGCATCGAGTGTTCGATTGGTTCAAAGCCAGTGCGCAAAATTATTGCCGACATCGAGCTGCTGACAGGTTATGTTGTGCTGTCAAGTGGAATCATTCATTTCTCCATTTCACTTCAAGTTTAGAAGTGAAAAACATTCCAGATGGACAATTTTTACGTAACTTTAACTGTACCCCCGAAATATTGCACTCAATTAATAAAAAAAAACGACTCAACTCAAAAATATATGTTTTTTTTCACTTTTGCTTCGCTTTCACCATACGATTCTGTGGGCAATACTTATACTTTTGCCCGCAATCAGCGCTAGTAGGAGATCTGCACACAGCCTATGGACATCAACTTCGTCAGTCCCTCCTGGATTCCTGGATACACAGTGCTACGTCAACTAAGTTTTGCCACGGTCATTGAATTCCGATAATTCTAACGTCATCCATAGCGCATAATTACTTTAAACAATTCTATGTTGGCCACTTGATGGTGATTTATCTAGAAGTCAATTAACGAGAAAGGTTAGTGTTTTGTTTTTCTTAGTGGCTCTCGAATAATTATTCAGATATATATGCTCAATGATAAATCAATACATTCGTCATGTTCATCATTTGTTATCAGTAAATATATTTTGTTTAAATAGATGTCTAAAACCGCCATATCCGTCCTTCAGGAATACCTCCAAAAAGGGTCATACAATCTACCCACGTACACATTGGTGGATCAACTCGGTCCACAGCACCAAACTACTTTCACTGTTAGAGTATCTTTCGATTCATATTCTGCCGATGGCACTGCCAAAACAAAGCAAGCTGCAAAGCACAATGCAGCCAGCGCTATGATCAAACTATTGAAAGCCCAACCTGGTCATCATATTGATTATGATGAACCTTCTACGAATGTCTCACCAACACCATCGGCTCAACAACAAAAGAATATGAGATTCCATAACTCTGAAATTAAATGTCTTGGAGATAGTCAGTCTGTGATTTTTTCATCCGTCAACTCAATCGGGGAGCTACAAGTAAATTCAATTGTAGATTTTACACTCACTATAAAACCTATTTTTCTGGTATTTATGTGCTATTTATTTTCTTATAGGAGATATGTGCCCGACGTAAAATGAAATCACCGCAATACGAAGAATGTCATTCTGAGCCGCAACATGGTTTCACTTTTCAGTGCAAATTGGGTGATATCGTTCAAAAAGCAACAGCATCTTCGAAAAAACAAGCAAAACAAAAAAGTGCTGAGCTCATGAGACAATACCTGATTGAAAGGAAACTAGCATCTGACAATATAAAGGCTGTGAGTCAAGACCTAAATGATGATCAGAATGTATTAGTTTTTCAAACTAAAGAATTAATTCTCGACGATCGAATGAAAATATCAACAGAAAAGGCTAAACAGCTTTTTCCAAGCATGAAAAAAAACGTTGGAATCACAGTTGAAGAGAGAAATGATTTATCTATTGCCAATTTCCATAATCAACTTCAAAATTCATTCGATCCTGCTAATGTCAAAAAGTTTCTGTCTTACTATAATAGTTTGAATTTTGATGAACTTCGTTCTAGTGTCGGAAATTCTGAAAATATTCTGCGAAATATGGAAAATATATTACATATTAAAACACAACGGAAAGATATGAAAACTAATAGTTCCAATGAGTATCTTGTGTCTATTGAGTTTTTATCGAAACCAGCTCCAGTATTTAAAGAAGTTGGCAGAGGTAACAGCTACAATGAAGCCTATTTGGCTGCGCTCGTCCGCACCATCACTGGAGTTCATTTGTTACTTTTGTGAATCTTATTTTTACAACATTTTTATAAAGATTTGACCTTGAATATTATTCTTTTGCCTTTACCTTTTAAAACATGGGAGTATGTACGTATATGTGAGGAATCGTTTATATTACAGAAATTATAATATATGATTGTTGTGTATTTGTATTGTTTGGATGCATTGTAGTTGATGAAATTATTAAATTTTGTTACATATTAATATTGGTTGAATTCAAATATCGGCATACGGCAAACTATTCCTCTCGTTTTGTATCATTAATCTTTCACATAAATGACATAAATTCGTGAACATTTGAAAGCGTCATTGGCAAATAAATATATAGCTTTACCATGCTAACGACTACTGGCTACCGCGCTATTTAAATCATATATATATATATATATATATATATATATGATTATTTCAAAATGGCGTCATCTGTCCGTAAATTGGAAAGGCCCCCTTACTTTTTCCTATTGTGTATATTTTTTGCAGTGGATGTTTGGAAGTTTCACTTTTACTGTCAGTAAGCTTCATTCGTAATAACAATGATCAGTTCAACACCAATTACTCGACGTCCCAAGTGAGAATATCAATATTTTATCCAATTCCAACAGTAATTTTTCATCAGGGTTATGAATTTTTATGATGCATTCGAGAGCTTATGTTATCCATTACCGTTTAACCCTCATGTAATCAAAGTGTCTTCCCAAACAAATCCAACATTCGGTTCGTTTCAAGAGGGAGAATTCTTTCTCTGTCTAGAAGTTAATTAGTTTCAATTTGTTCCATATTTTGTAAATAATTCGAGGAGTCATTGAGTTTGTTATGTTGCCACAGATGAATAGTCTTATGTATTGTAATTTTTACAATGCTCGCTCATTGAATAAACAAAAGAATGAATAAAGTAGAATTACCTTGATGAATTATTGTTGTTTCGAATTATCCAAATTTTCTAATTGTTTGTGGTTGATAGTATTAAAATTGCCGGTGGAGCTGTTGTGTGCGATGAGAGCATTTTAAAAGGAGATATTACCATCGGCCCGCGTACTGTTGTGCATCCCAGAGCGAGCATCATCGCAGACGCTGGTCCTATTGTCATTGGCGAGGGCAATATTATTGAAGAAATGGCAACAATAATTAATAGGTATAGCAAAAGATCCATAGGTATTTGCGCCATTGTTATCACAAATTAATTTTGCACCACAGATTACCTCCACAATCGAATCCTGATGCAATTCAGGTCCAAACAATTGGTAATTTCAACGTATTCGAAACTGATTCAACGTGTGAAGCACTCAGAGTTGGCGATAATAATGTTTTGGAAGCCAAAGGTGAGTCGACCAAATTTTTTACCTCAATTGTAATATGAATCAATTGGAAGGGATTTTTCTTTCATAGCTACCGTTAATAGGGACGTTGAATTGACAAATGGTTGTGTCGTTGGAACATCCTGTGCTCTTTTGGAAAATGAAATTGTCACTGAAAATACAATAATTTACGGTACAGAATGCCAAAGGCGTGAAATGAATGATAAACCATATGTAAGAATAATTTAGCATTGGGTGATCGATTATTGACATTTTTTGTTGAATATTAATATCATGAATATGATGTTTTAGCCACAAATGGGACAATTGGAATTCTTGATTCGCGTATTACCCAACTATCATCATTTGAGGAAACCAAATGTCAAATCCATCAAAGGGGAACAATAAAATTTCAATTACATTTCTCCCTGGCATCGGTATTTTCATTTCGCGCGTTAAAATATTCATCGCCGTCGGTAGAATAAATATTGGATTCCATTCATCGGTAAAATGTAAGTCTACTCTTACTCTTCAAGTATAAATATCCAAAAAAAGATGTCAGCACCATTAAAAATTCAGAGGTCGGTAGCCATACACAATCGAATATGATGCAAGCTTCTGAAGAAGAGGATGTTAAGTGCGAAAACATTTGTCTTGAAGCCAATATTCTCACGTGTATTTGTGGGGGAAACATATTTGCAATCTATTGAACAATGTCACGCGTATATCAGTAATATCCTTATATGAATGATGCACAGCGATTGATATTAGCATAATTCCGCACCTCATAGTGTAACAATGATTTTTTTTTTTTTTTTTTCACTATCTATCTATTTTTTATTCATTTGTATATTCATTTGTTTATTTTTATTATTTTTTTTTTTCCAATAAAAAAAAAATAGATTTGCACAATGTACACAGTTTAATGGGTATTGTCCGAATGATAATGAAAGTAACGCCCGCAGATCGGTTTCAACCCCTCACAGTTCGTATAGCGTGTGTCCCTTGTAGTGGAAAGTGGTGACCCTGGCGAACTGTCATATTTTGACGTGCATGAAGGGTAGACGAGACACCGAGATTATTTTTCTCTTTCTTTTTTTTTCCTCCCGATGGAACCGAGGGCGGAGTAAAATTGAAACGCAACCATCAGGGAATGCATACTATTCGAACATGGGAGCGTAAGATCAATGGCAGAGAGAGAGAGAGAGAAGAAGATATATCGCTAATGGCTTGACAACTTGACGTGTTTATGTATAATGAGTAACCGTTTCTTTCATTGTATGATAGAACTGAAGCGATTATTCGGAAATTCTAATAATACGAGTACAATATATTTCAGTGCGTTTCAATGCTTTAATATCATTGAGGGGAATGAAAAATTATAATAATTGGATAATATAAATATCTTGATTATTTCCATTACGTCAATATTATATGATAATAATGAAAAAATGAATTATTCGTCAATTAAGTAGAGTAGATAAACCATACGATATATTTCCGATTTTGCAGGCTGGTGAGTCAATGAAATTTACATTGAATCAAAGTCATTCGCTTGATATTATCATAAGTAATTGGTGTGACGGGCGGTTGATGGACACATACCCAGGGGTATTTTCGCACCCTTCTAACTGTGCGCCACGTTATGTTGCGATGTCAAAATTGTGTAGACGCGCTTCCGAGGTGAGAGAGGGAGTGAGAGAGAGAGAGAGAGTGAAGTGATGGGAGCAGCGCTGAAGGCAGAAGTCTCCTTTCTCGCGTCCGCAATACGAATGACAAGCGTTGCGAATTCACTGTGATGCTGTGATGCACACTCAACGTTTCTATTGTTGAGTCCAAATGTCTCTCGTGCTAACACCCCTCTCATTTGATGTGTATGAATACACATACATATATATTCATGTACATTGAAATTGAGGGGACGAAAAATCATTTGAAAATGACCACACCAATTTGCGCGCGATAAACTTAATACATCTATAATATATAACTGCCAGATTACGAAAGTAAAAATTCTGGTTGAAGATTCTGTTGTTGCAGTTAACCATTCTCTACATATAGGTCATAGAGTAAATCGGAAACAGTGCTGTTATTCAATCTCCTCGATACATTCGCTAAACCAATCGTATATTATCCTGCGTTTGGGATTTTCACCGCGACGAATTCACTGTAATGTATATTATGTATATTATTATGATTCGATTCAATCACACCGATGAATATTTCAATCGTAAAAAATCGTCCATATACATATATATTCCACTCAATATCTATATCAACCATTGAAGGCATTAACAACCAACATCACAACGGGACCGCCCCTCTTAACTCTCTGCAGATGAAGCGCACGAGAGACGGCGGCGAGACTTGAGTGAGAATACGTGCAAGAGATCGTGATTGTAACGCTCGAGGGGTGAAACCAGCCGTAAAATCAAAACAGTGAAGTGAGCAGAAATGAGATGTAGTCAAGAGAGATGAAAAGGATAAGAGAGAGATAGATAGATAGAGAGAGAATGAATGGAGCTATGGGACGGAAGGACAGCGAAAAGCGACTTAGGGGTGGCGCGCGCCCGCGTAAACGACTCCGTGAGGGGGGGGGGGGGGGGGGGGGGGGGGGGGGGGGGGGGGGGGGGGGGGGGGGGGGGGGGGGGGGGGGGGGGGGGGGGGGGGGGGGGGGGGGGGGGGGGGTAGAACAAGGAGCGGTGGAAGAGGAAATATCTGCTATAGGTGTTTGTAGTTAGTAGACAACAATCTATTGTGGAGGAAGTAACAATTGTGAAAAATTTCGTGATGAGTATTGGTCCAAACGTGAAACGCAACGTAATGATGCTAATATATGACTATCACTGCTATGGAAATATTCCAAACAATTATGCACCCTATACCTTTATAACATTTATGATTACATTGGAATAGTGGATGAAAACTATTATTTGATGAAATTTTTATCACATTTGTAATAATATTGACTCCTATTTTACCTTCAGCTGTATTTCATATGCAAATGTATTTGACACTTGTAAGTTTTCAAATATTCGCATCTCCTCTTCCATATATACATATATTTCTATACCTCTACTTTCTTGAATATGCTATATAGAATACATATTCTCAACTTAATATAGTCGCTTCGTGGTCGCAACCGTCGCGCATAAAATATTCCGTAGATGTAACGCCGCTGTGGAATTTACTTTGACAAAGTGAAATACACACTATAATCTTATGTGTGCAACACGAACGATCGAAAGCTATCGGCAATATCTCTTTTTCCCAACCCCGGCGATGCGGAATAATCGATGCAGTATAGGTAGTCAGCACGCGGCTGAAACAAAATAAAATGAAAAGGAAAGAGAAGAAAAAAACAGAAATACACTCAAATGTATATGCAAAGATGCTATGATACATCACACATAAGTTTGCACATTAAGTGATTTGTGGAAAACTAAATTCAAGTCAAACATCGGGCCACATAATTCATGCATATATTAATATCAATGCCATTGTGAGTGCAACTTTTTTTATTCTTTTTTTTTTTTTTTTTCTCTTCATTCAATGCAAAGCAAACGCGAGGGTGTAATATATACATTATGTACGCATTTATTACAATATTCGTGGGGATTGTACGCATTTATATAATACATATACACACGCATAAAGCAACGAAGCGTGAGTGCTTATATATATGTTGACACACGATTATTTGTGTGATCTTACCATGAATCTGACACTCCGCGGCCATCCCTTTATTCATTTACAAGTATTATTCAGAAAGTTACCAGCAAATGTTATACGCGTCCAAACAAACACACGATATCAATTTCCACAATAAAAAACCAATGGGAAAACCTTTTTTCAAATTAGTATCGTCATGCGCACACATGTAATGAAAAAATTGTTCAACTAACACGTGTCAGTGATGTGTATGTAAATGTATTTAGGCAGATAATTACTTTTTTTTTTTGCTTTATATTTAAGGGGCTGTGTTTTTCTGGTTTTTTTTCCTTCAAACTCGCCTCAACGCGACGCTGATGAACGACGTTGTCGCGTTTGAGCATCGTCAGACATCAAAGAAGACGTGCGCGACATGGACGAAGCGCACATATTCAGGATGCGGTGGACGAAGTGTGACTCTCCGTCGGATCACGGAAGATAATTCTCCGGGTATAAAGCGAAATAAAAGACAAATAAAAGTGAAGACAAGGGATAGTGTGAATGACGAAGTGAAAGACAGAAGGAAGAAAAAAATAGACGACACAAGCTATCAGTATTCTTTTAATTTGTCGGTGAGACTTTGGCGGTTAATCAATTGCCGCCGTGATTGAAATATTTTATAATGAAATTATAAAATTTTGTTGACATTATTGTTTTTTATCCGCTTCACTATATATATATATATATATATTTTTTAAGCGTAAATTGTGAATAGACACAACTTATTTAATTCACTAAAAAATGTGTAGGTCTGATGCGATGAATTAGAATCATTTATTATCATAATTACTATTTTTTTAAATAATTATTCATCTGCTCTGTCTCACTTTCTCTAGTCTCGTTTTATTTATATTCGTCATTTTTCACACGACAAAATGCGGTTTGAGTAGCTAATATACTCGTTAAAATAATGGACTCCATATTAGATTAAGCGTAAAACTCAGGCGGCGACGCGTAACAATGCCGAATTTCAAGTTCTTCATATATGTACATAACGCACAATTACTTTGTTGCCGCATGCTCTACAAGATATTTTTATGAAAATCCGCAGTCTCGAATGAAAATATAGAAAAAGATGTATAATTGAAAGAAATATAATCTATTTTATTATTCAGAGAAGACAATTTTTTTTCACTCATCATTTAGCGTATGTAAACAATCCATTTTATGCACTGGAATTCAATGAATCACATCAACGGTAGATCTGTATCAATTTAAATACGTTTTATTCTACAATTTTCGTGACGTTATGGCGATATGGAAACACCTGCGCTGATATACAATTCCACATATTATCATATGCGTTTGCGTGGGAAATTTTCGCGATATGATATGTAATCTAATTATATTAATACATTCGCATCGATGAGGGTTGAGTGCATTCTATCTGTGGATAACAATTGGAAGGAGCAAGCAAAGAGGAAATGTGGTTATTATATATATATCCAGATAGAGAGCGAAAGTTGTCAATATATTGCCAAGTGATAATATATAATGAAGTATACATATGCACGGTTAATCCATTACTTTATACGGCACAAATGTGAGCGTTTTCTGCGAGGTTTCATATATAGACGCCCACTAATTTGTCAACCATCAATTTCCAATCAGGCGCACGCGTCAGCTTGAAAATATATGTATATATGCATATCTATGTGTCTCTACAAAGACATAATAATGCTCGCATAAATGCGCAAGCTCGCACGCAACTGTTCATACATATGTGCATGTTACGCAGAAATCCAACCTCTTATTATTACCAATTCCTTTTAATATTCTTTCCTTTCTTTTTTTCCTTATATTTCATTGACTAAAAAAATTTAACCCACATATGCAATGCAAATTATTATAAAAATACTTTTTTTTTCGTTCATGTGTTCATGTGAGAACTCTTTCAAGTTTATTTATATGACAACTATATAAATTCATTATTATAATGGATCGTACCGAAAATTCGGGTAATTTGTTTGAATAAATGATTTTCAGATCGTGTTTATGAATATAATGATATATAAATGTCTAAAAATACAGTTGAATCATGTGTTTTTTTTTCTTAGAATGAGTTGAAGATATTTTCAATAATTACATTCACCATCATATGGAAGGCATGCATATAATTAATATGTAAGTGAAAAAAAAAAGTCTGTGCAATTTTGTAGAATAATTACATGTCAATATATACATAGATGTTGAATAAAGATGAATTTTTTTCCATAATATTTATTGATTCATTCGAATTCTATCGATTATAGCAGTAGACAACAACTCATCATTTGTAATAAAGGAAAAATTGGAGAAAATATTTGCCTTATGATAAATAAAATAATATAGAAAAAGCCCACTCGCGTTAAGTACATAAAATGTTGCCCTTCTCGGCTCATAAAATAGTAAGCAATTAAAATAAAAAATAATATATATATATATATATATATATATATGTATATGTAAGAAGGTTGGAGCCAACGGATAGAAGTATAGGCCTGAAGTGAGATATGTCATCATCCCCCCTGACGACTGTGGTTCTTTGCTGCACGTGCGTAACCGCGCTACAAGAGTCAGAGTATAGGAAGAAAAAATGTAAGTAGAGTGAGGGCTATGAATGGAACGTTTGCTAATGCGTCTCAAGAAGATCCAACGAGAGCGCACGAGCAATAATGCGAGAATAATTTCTTTTTATGTCAAGCAATCGGCAACCGTGACGAGATTTAGTGCCTGCGTATGTGTCTCTGAGTGTTTAGCATTTGCGGATCGATGAACAAATCGCTTTTCAGAACTTGTTTATATTTGCATCTATATGAAAATATGTATTTTCATATTCTGCCTTTCCTTATAGCTTCACATTAATTACTATTTTGCATATGGTCATCAGAAAATAGACGAACCAATTTATTCCATTAATTCATTTGAATAGAAAATGAAGGAAACACAAAAAAATCAGACTCGATTAAAATGAAAAATTTCACTCAGAATTTCTATAATTTTATCTGACGTTGTTGTAAAATAAACTTACATTACCGCTCCAAAATCAATAGAATAGTAAATGAACTGATAGAATGCAAACAATCACAATATATTAGGTAAATAGGAGGAAACAAAGCGAGAGTATTAAAAAGAAAAAGAAAAGGAGAAGAAGAAGAACAAGAGGCGATGCAGTGTACATTCATACAATAACACTGCTCAGACATTTATGACGTGCTATAAGAAAGAAAAAAAAAAAACACCATTAATTTTTCATGGTTGTTTTGTTTTCTCTCTTCTATATTTTCCAATTTTCCACGAAATTTTTCAGGACGTTAAATTTCATCTGTCAAAATGCTCATCACACCCATGGCATACAGATATACCAAGCCACAATTGCTGTGTGAAGGCTTTCATTCCATACAGAAATATGTCCGCTCATCGTTCTCCGCATGTTCCTATGTTTTTTTCTTTTTCTCTTTGGATTTCGTTATAGCACCAAATTCATAGTTATATATATACACATATATGTGAGAATAATGTGTATGGAAAGAAAGATAAAATGAATTAGCGAAAATTGATTTAATTGGGCCAGTTATAAGTCTATTAATGAGACAGTCGGGATGAAATAATGAGCGTCAAAAATATATCTCAGGTATATACGAGTGTAGCCATTTGGTTCGTTGACGGCATTGACAAATGGACGGTGTGTAAAAAAGCTCACTTTATATATACATGATAAAAATTAGTTGTTAGGGCAGTACAAGAACGTTGCGGTCATATATTAACTTCATCATTATTAATGGCTATCTATATACACAGATGCGATGTAGTGGGAAGTAAAATTATATTATATTTTTTGAAACTTATTGACGTGTTGGATTAAAAATTGTTGATGGATGCAGATCAGATACTCAACCATTTTTCAACTGCATATCCGATGTTTCAATAATCCCTCTTCAATGCCTATTATCATTTCTTTCATAATTCACTGTTATAACACATTTTTATTTAATTGAGACTTTCTTAATAGAATCAATGAAAAATATTTAAATTTTAAAACCGCTATTTTTCATCAACAAAAAAGCAATTTAAATAAGATTTTATGATTCGTAATATATTATTAAGAGAAAACTATATTGACATTGAATTGAATTCAATTGAATTTAATGATCCTGTCAAGATGATGAAATAATTGAAAATGAAAAATGAGCGGAAGAATTGATTTAAAGGATGTGTTGAGACACGTAATCACTATAGGAAACTGTATATATATCATTACGATTTATATTTATATTGAAATGTTAAGCTGTTTCCTGCAAAACAGTATGAAATCATATCATCATGTGTGGAACGTCGATCAAATCCACATATTTCATCACCAAGACAGACAATAATTGTGGTCCTAGTTGGAATATTTGGAGAATTTGAAATTTAATATGAAGACAAACAGTTGTCGGTGAGAGAATTCGTGTCTCCCGATATTACAATACTACACAAACTCCGCAGGGTTTAGCGCGCAAACGAAGATGGCGACCACCATCGGGCGTACAGAATCACAATGATGTCGTTGGTCCGTGGTTATCCAATGGACGATACGAGTGTCACGACCTTGGCCACGCCCCGCGGATGAGCGGGGTTGTGTGCCCGCAAGGCTTTTCTCTCTCCCTCTCTTTCGCTCTCCTCCACTATTTCACCCTGACTTTACCACCTCACAAACGCGCCGCCGTGGCAAAAAATCGCCGCACTATAACTTCCAATATCGCGTCAGTTGTACATCAGCCGCTGCACCGTTCGCACGTGTATTTGTGCATTTCTATACTGTATTTAAATTCCAATTGACTCGACTGTATATCGAAAATATTTCATTATTGTAAACTATACTGATGACATAATTGTTTTGCCTCATTCTGAAACGTTGATAAAATATTTGTGAGGATTAATATCACATTAAAAAAAACTCTGATATATCTATAGATTGTAAATTGAAAATAATTCTGGCGATGAGTAATAAATTGTGCAGTTATCTTCGGTGAATTTAAGTTGTGTGTATGTAAATATAAATACAATTCACCACGATGATTTAAGTCCAACAATTTCATTAATGAGATGAACTGAGATAAATATTGATGGTGTATGCATAACAATAAAGTACAGAGAGGATTTTTTCGTGATGGAATTGCCTGTGGAAAGTACCGAAGAATTAGACGTCGGATCGGCGAGTGAAGAGACTGATTCAATTGAAACAAATGTACAAAGACCCGCACCGAAACCATTCACCATCGAAAGTTTAATTGGTAATAGAGGACAAGTGTTTGATCCACAGCTAGAGAATATTTCAAAAACAATTAGAAATGATTGTGACAGAGAACGAGAATTGTTATATCAACAGCATTGCCTTGCAACAGTCACCAGTGCTCTACCAGGTCTGGATGTTGTTTAATTTATTTGTCATTTTTTATATTTCTAGTAGATATTTTATATTAAAGATTATATACTTGAAATTATGAATTTCGTCAACATAAAAATACAATTTCGTCAACTGTTTTACACACAATATATTCATCGTCATAAACTTTTTCGAGAAAACTTTCTACTCACGTTAAAACTTGTAATAAAAAAAATATACTGACAATCCAATTTTCGTTAATCTTTCACCGAATTTAAACCTCGATAGTTTATTATCCGACATATTCAACAGGAAATCAACGGGAAATTGATTGGTTTTTTATCTTGTTTTTTTCTTCCCTGTGGAATTTCGCAGGATTTGCAGTGCCATTAAGTTTATACAGTGCATGGCTACCAATGCGAATTTATAGTGGTGATGGTGCAACAACTGGGCCCATTTTACCACCACATCCGTCGGCGACCTATCCGTCCCATCAAAATCATCAATTAAATCAGCTCCATTTAGGACTAAATCATTTAGCGGCTGTAGGATATCCCGGTCATCAGGATTCATTTCACACCACCAGTATGACAGATAGTGAGGAAGATGATGGGAGCCTATCACCAGTCCAATATTTATCTAAATCCCAGCATGGTTAGTATTAATTCAATTATTCAATATCAATATCAATTATTCAAATCTTTCGTAATATATATTTTCATTGTCAGAGATTTATGTAGTGATTATATTCAAGGTGTACATAATCACGTATCGTCTGCTGTTGAAGACGAGTGATGAATGACAGATTGACGATTTATTGATGTTACCGCAGGCCAAATTAGTATGCGGCACTGACGAAAAAAAACTTCTTAGAACTGATACACTCTTTTTACATTTTTTTTTCACAATTTTAAATATATTACGAAATTACTTCGATATTACTACGATATTATTCAACTTATGTGAATATCGTGTGGTAAATGTTTATGTTTAACATATGAAGTTCGACATTTTTCAGATATTATTCATATTCGTATAAAATACATGAAAAGTTTTTTATAGTCCATATTATCAAATAAATTCATGTGATTGAATTATGCCGGAGAAAAATTATAGCGCGAGTCGAAAGTTATTCGGACAAAAAGCGAAATTCTCGAGAAAGCGCTGAGAGAATGAATGAATTTTTTAATTAATCGAATCATTGGAAAATATGTCTACGAAAAGAGAACGGAAGTAGTTATCTGACATAAAATTGCATTCTTTTAGTACAAGCACAATTACCTTACAATTTATTATCGATATAAATTTCACAACGTAAAGATAATCTCCTCTGCTCCTTTTCATGTTAATGCTTGAGTCCACATTTTCATTTGAATATATATGTTCAGGACTTTTATGATTAACCAATGTGATAAAAATACAGTTGAGTTTCGATTATATAGATTAAAACCTGTCGTGGATAATTGTTCCATATGCGTACAGGGGGTCACTGATCGTTGATGCGCGACGAGTCATTGAGAAGAAGTGTGTGTGTGTGTGTGTGTGTGTGTTTTGTGTGATGAGATGCGTTTAAGCTGGTAGATAACTATTTTGGAATAAGGCCATTTGCCAGTGGTCGTCGCCGTTGTCGTCATTGTCGTTGCTAATGGTAATCGATATAATATTTTAGAACGATGAAAAGACTATATAACATGTAGAGTAAACGGTATACCTGTTAAATTCAATGTATTATACAAACCAACTCCAAAATTCATACATCTACAACGGACCATTGTATAATTTATTCAAGTATATCTTAGTCAATGCGACGCGGTCAATTAAATGAAAATGTTGCTCCGATCAATTTTTCTGTTGTAAAAATAATTTTCCTCATTTTCATTTACGGTGACAATTTTTTCGGCAACATCTGCAGTTGAACTTTTCTTATATTCATTGGTGGGTGTTTTATTCATTGCGGTATCAAGGGACCCCGTTGCGTTGGACATGACATGGGAGGATCACTCGACGACCCCGACGAAAATGCGTGAAACGATACGAGCAGCACGAATAAATAGCAATGGAGAAAAAAAAGTAAACGAACGAGAAGAAAGTAAAAAAAAAACGGCGAAAATACATATCCTGAATGACCGCCTATTTATATGCACCCGATCGATCGATACTTGCATTTGATCAACGTCTTTCTCTCCATTCATTCACTCATTCATATTGGAGATCTAATTTCATATTTTATTTCATTACAAAATGACAATTCACCGAGCACTCGGAATGGGTCAATTGAAACCTCTGAATTAGAAATATGTGCATTGTCTTAACGATTTACTGTGGAATGATATGATTAAAAAATTGGGTCGTCCGACACTGATCGAATATATATATATCCAATTCCATTCTCAAATTCACTGAATGAATTCTTCAAAACTCCGAAAATGTCTTGTCATTGGAAAGAGCAATGAGATATAATTTAGTTTATTCCAATTGCATAGAAATATTGATTCAATTATCATTCAACGGAGGTTAATGGATATATTTTATTGATCGCCCGATGAATTTTTGAACCGGATAAAGTGTTCAGAATTGTATGAATAGATTTAATAAATGCAATATATTTGATAGTTCGAAATTGAAAACACTGCGGATGAATGTGAGAGCAACTGTTGGTTTCATTGAAACTTCAATGTATATATTTGAGGATGTAAACTTAAATTTCCTCTACAAACATTAACAATACTTATTATTTTCCCTCTTTCCATGTGTTAATTAGCCATATATAGAAATGCGGATACACGCGATAGTTGTATCTATATATAAGTATCGATCGTTTTTCAACAATTGTTCGAGTGTAAAGACACATTAGTGTCTGGTATATGGACTGCCATCATTCACTATATTTTCTCACGTTCAATTTTTCAACAACACTGAAACAAATACATGTGTATAACATTTTCTAATACATTAACGCTCATGAAATACCAATTGAATTTCTTTTAATAACAAAAGAGATGTAAAATCTCAATGTACTATACATAATAGCAGACTCGATATCACGCTTATAACAGCATACAAACATTCAATATGGAATAATCGATTTTAATTTTTCATTGCAGACTCAGAAAGTGGCCGAATATCAGCTGAGAGTGATGACGAGGGGGTTGGAAATGACATTGCTGGTAGTGGACAAGGAGAGTCATCAAGCTCAGCAGGCGGAAATGGTTGTGGAAAAAATACAAATGGTAACAATAGCAATAGCAAAGCTAGAAGAAGACGTACTGCATTTACTTCAGAACAATTACTCGAATTGGAGCGTGAATTTCATGCTAAAAAATATTTAAGTCTAACTGAGAGATCTCACATTGCGCATGCATTGAAATTGTCAGAAGTTCAAGTAAAAATATGGTTCCAAAATCGTCGTGCCAAATGGAAAAGAGTCAAAGCAGGATTGACAGCTAGCAGTACTGGATCTATTGGACGTAATACCAATCATAATGGACAAGCGGGCAATAGTGGGCCGAGGATTGTTGTCCCAATTCCAGTTCACGTTAGTCGTCTTGCAGTACGCTCACACCATCATCATTTAGAAAAATGCCCACAACAAACACCGAATACCGGTAATAATAGTAGTATCAGCAGATCAGCCAACAATAATAATCCAAATTCTGTTGGATCTAATCCAAGTACCTTGAATGGTGGACTCTCCACGCGATTGGGTTCCACAATTTCCGGTGTTTCACATCAATTAAATTCAGCTGGTAGTGGACTACGTGCATTTGCTGTTCCGATACACCATCAAAGTGCAGCTGGCAGATAGCTAGGAACATGAAGTACTTGGCAATATTTAATGTGTCATTAACGACTTATTTTCATTATTAACATTCTGTTACATTGGTATGATTGACATGTTAGTAGCAAATAAAGTCATACTTCGGATGAGGATTGTGATAACAATACGATGAAAAGAAGCGCTGCCATATTTCAACCTCTAATTCGTCTGTAGGAAATGTAATACGATAAATTTCTATTTTCCATTAATTGCTTTTTAGTTTCGTGCCCATTGCCGCAGTAGATTTCGACATAATCTCAATGTCAAACGATAATTACTTTTATCAGTGATATTTCCGGACTTTGAACAATGCCCATAAAAAAAATTCTAGCTACACTTCGAATGAAACATATTCGTCAAAAAAATTTCTTCGTACAGTTGTCATTACAAATTAACGTGTAGGTGGATCGTGTCGGCGGGGTTTATTCATGATTAATGTATCATTCATTTTCGTGATATTTACATTGAACAAGACTGCTTGTCTTGATCAATGGAGCGGTGAATCCACTGCGGGATATAATACAATGACGGAACAAAGACGAAGATGGAATCTAAAATATAACTATCTATATTCGAAGCATGGCCGCGCCCATCGTGTTTGCGGTATATACATATATATGAATGTATGTATGATTTATTTTTGAGATTAAAAGATACATAATATTTATCTCAATTACAAATCAACTCTCACCTAAGCGGATTTCAAACTTAGATATAAGAGATAATCCGGAGTCCTGAAATATATGTATGGGTATACAAATGTAATTGGAATGAGTATTTAACGTAGATGTGTCTTCAATAACTCATTTACGTTGTTTCGCATAATGGCAATATTGCAAAAAATTGTACTAAAACTGACAAATTATGATCGCATGATGAATAGATATTTAAGAAGATACTCTCATCTTCCGGCTGCATATAATCGATTCATTTATATCATTTTTTACCCAAATTCGTCAGAGATATTATTCTTTTTGAAATTAAAACCGTACAATAACAGCAGATGAAATTATTTGGACACCATAATTAGTGCATTCGTGCGAAGATGAGATAAAGAATAAATGTGAAGTAAAATATGTAAATAGACTGAAATGTTTCGTGAATGCATTTCAATGATATTATTTATATTCGTAATCTTTGCATTCTATAAAATTGTACATATATAAACAATATGTTTAGAACTAAAAACGTTTCGATGTTACCCAATGTATAAATAGATTCAATTATTATTTATATATATATATATATATATATATATTATAATTGAATATATATATGCGCGCAATAAATTATGTTATCAATTGAAAAGTGTGAACATTTATGTAAATTTTCACATAGATTGCCCCTTTCATGCAATTTTTTTAATTTGTCGTATATGTCTGTACACAAATAATAACTGGACTGGCTCACACCCTGTTTTGTTTTCTTTTTTTTTTAAGACCCAGGATTTTATATTTTTGTGTCGGGCCATCATATAGCAGTCAATTTTTCAACTCGCTTGTTCACTCTTTCTATAAATGTGTCCCCTCTGATGCAACATATAATGTAAAGTCTTAGGGAGAGAAAGGGATGAATAAAACAAGAGACCGTTATGTAAGTAATTCAGTATACAAAATATCACTCATAACGATATATACATACTAAAAACTTCGGTGCGGTGAACTCGCACGTACGTCAATTTTTGCAAGCCAATAATATATGGTTGTGTAACTCATATATGTATTATCGATATTGATGACATGAAAAAAGATGCCAGAGAAAAAAATGAAACTGCCATAAGGCCATATGCAACTCGTGGGCGTGACACAGCCCATATGCCATGAGCATAAACGCAAGCTTCGAATAAAACTTGAGGATTTAATGCTACTGTTTATGACCTCAAGCTAATTCACTTTTTTATATTGTGGCTCATAGGTTGAATTACCTATTCTGAGTGTTTGGAAAACTTCCTAATATTTGCAATTTTTTTATAAACAAGAGGAGTCAATAATAAAAATACATTTGTACATTGTAGAGGTTTATCGGACATAATTCATTAAAGAATAATCAGAAATTTTTGGATCAGAATTTTCCGACAAAACCGAAGAATGATAAATAACAATCTCTTATTCACAAAAATTTTGATAAATCAAGATGGCATGTTTCTCCTTCGCTGCTTAAGACATTCTCTCCATCGTTTTCTTTTTCAATTCACCATTTGTTCACCAAAATCTATTTATATTATTGTCATTTGATAATCGCGATTTCTTTTGACCAAAGCAATTGACGATATGAGCTCCTAGAAACATCATAACGAACAGCGAAAAAGAATATATCTTCCTACATGTACATTTATCACGGATAATATCTCATCGATCATTGGGGTTAATGACCATAGCTATTACACACTTTATACGCGCAACTTATATATACATGCATATATATTCTATGGAAGTGTATAAAATATAGTAGAAGCATCCCCATATATGACTGCCGAAGGGGGCTGACAACGCAAGGGTATAACTATTACACAACAACATACATATATAATATGTATATATGTGTATAGTATGGTAAGAGCATATATAAGAGTGCATTACTGACTGTGAGCAGCCAAAAGCGATTCGTGGTCGTTTAGCCCATCCGCGATCTCGACAGTTAGCGTTCACGCGCCGAGAGAGATAAATCATTTTGCACTTCCACCACGCCCAGTCGACGACAATCTGACTCTCGGCCTATACTCAAAATATATATATATATACTTACTAACTAGATACATAGAGTTTTCTATACATCCGTACCTACGAATACAGTCACCAACACATTTGTGTCAAATATTGAAAGGAGAAACTGCTTTTTATTATATTGATGAAGAATATTTCTGTATAATATTCGCAAAGTACTCCCTCTTTTGAGTATATTAAAAAAATTATTTTGTCTACTTCAACTCTTTGTTTGAACCATATTGAAACAAAATTTCTCCTTGCCTAGATATTGATGAAAATTCGCCGAGATTATATATTAGTCATCTCATAGTTAATTAACAAAGTTGAATTGCTTTTCTTTTAAATGTAAAACAGGCAATCGATATTATCCTGGATTATTGAATCGATCAAATTACTCCATAGCATTTAAAAAAATTTTACATGGTATAAGTTATTTCATTTTCCACATTATTATATCAATTTATATCGCCTGACATCCATATGTTTTGCTTATAATAGATCGAAACAGCAATTTTGTCTATATGAATAAATCGCGTCACGTATAAATTAAATGATTCACGTATTAATTCATTATCCGTGTATAATGGAATGGGAAGAATATTTTTTCATTGTATTTGTAGGAAATGATACATTGGACATAGAAGACAAATTTGTGTCCGCCCTCGCATAAAAGACTCTGCGGTCCTTGGACAATTCGATTGGGGTATGTATGCACACGCACACACACACACACTATGTGTCCGGAAGTGGCAGATGATGCGTATAATCACTCTCCTCTGAGAGTGGTGGTGCACGTGACGGGATCTGCGGTGAGTTTCCTAAAGTCATCTTGTTACTGCGGTTCAACGGACAAAATCTGTATATATATATATATATATATATATGTGTGTGTACATAGAAATTGTTTGGAAGTTATGTATATATATGTTGTGACAAATGTGGACCAATATATGATACATGTGTATACATTGTTGGTATTTTGAGTGTTCTCTCACGAGAATTTGCTTCTTCCAAATGACAAAAAATATTTGGTTGCGAGTGGTGAATGAATGGGCTTTAATAGACAACTCTGCGGGACGCAATAGTATATTATGAAAAGAAGATGCATATTGTCGCACGTTGTCGCACGAGCCGCATCGAGGGTTTGGCTTTACTCACAATTGTTATATGATAAAAGATAGAAAATACAGTAGAAAATATGTATAGTGATGTGGCAAAGAAATATAAAGAATAAGAGAAATAGTAATACACGTTGGAGAGTTTTTATTTGTTGAAATGCTCACTATGTAGGTGGTGTGGTATAGATACGGTTCAATATATATATGGAGCTATAAGTTAAATGGATTGACCGCATAACAATAGTTTTTCGAAAAAGTTGCCACGAGCCAAGGCGCGCACCTCCGTAATGTATTCATATACAATATAAGTGTATATGTTTTGTACATATCTGCGGAGATTATATATATTTTCAATATAAAATAGAGAAAAATAAAATAAAAAACAACGACCGGCAATTTGTAATAAACCATTTGCCAGTACGATACACACCTCTTACAATTTATCTTTTCATCAAATATTATTTGGACAAAAATAAATATCTATTGATATGTATGGGGTGGAGTGGAACTATAGAGTGTACTACTGTACTTGGTGAAATAACAACGTGAGTTTGAATTCGATAAAATTTGTTTTATCCGAATTAGTCACAAGAGGTGTAGTGATTCCAAACAATGCTGTACATACGAATATTATATGTCTCCATATTCGCGATGGAAGTTTGGAAAAAAATACATGACATTTTACACATGTCTTTTAACATATATTAAATTCTTCTCCGTTTCCATATATGAAGATAGAAACAAGGGGCAATGAGTCTCAATGTCCTTTCAATTGCAGAAAATCAGATAGATGCGACGAGGTATATACATATATGTATTGTGTATGTGTATAGGGGGAGGGGGGAATTATATGGATTGTGAGGGAAAAAAAAATAAATAAATAATGGACAGAAGGGCTCATGTTGTGTTGCGGAGAGATCACGGAAATATATAGATTTCAGAGTGAGAATTCGTCTCGCACTCAAAGTCAACTGTTTGCGCAATTTCACGGCCACTTCGAGCAGTAGATCGGTTAAATCGTTCCGATATATATATATATAATATTGTTCGTGATTTCTCATACCATGTTGTATACACAGGAACCAAAGACGACTGTGGGAAATAGTCAGGCGGTCGCCCAAAAATGGAGGGTCATGATTTTCTTCGCTTTTTTTTTCTCCAATTCCCATTCACATATATACATTGATGTAGTTATACCAATGAGACGATCATATATGATAATTTCATTTAGAGATTGAACAGAACTGCGTGTTGGAATTATAATAAGGATTGTGTGCTGATTGAATATTCATTTTTCATTGTAATTGTTCGCGTATAGTTTTTCACGATGCAACGATCTAAATAATTAGAATTAATTTCAACCATCTATTAATAGCCGAGCAAATTTGTCACTAAAATTTTCAAACTTCGTACAAAGTTTCAGTTGTTTGACAAGAAAGAAACTAATGAGAAAATTTCTCCAAACAACTTTGAGTTATGAAAAAAAAAAAGAAAAATGTCTTCCAGTGATAATTAAGGAAATGGTAGTTGCACGCGGTTGTCGTGGCTTTAATATAGATATACGTATTTGAGAGCGAAGCGTTGTTGAGAGACGAGAGACGAGAGACGAGAGGGTGAAGGAGAACCCCCTCTTGCTGAGGATTGTGCTCTCTCATTCTGTCGCCTGTGATGTCTAACGGCTCCCCTTTCCAGCGGGTGGCTTTTGGGTGTAATTGCTGCAGCGTGGGCGGGACAGAGTAAAGCTTCGTGGTGATGGGCGTGGTTCGCTGATTACACCACGGCGATACTCATATACCCTTGTGCTCTACATACATATATATATATACATACATATGTATATATGCATATAGAGTGCTTCTCTTTCGCTCTATTTCCTCATCAGCTCTCGCTCACATTTGGATCCTGTTTGCCCCAACACACAATCCATGCCAGATCAGATACACTAATAGATGCTGTCTCATCATTTTTTAACAAGTCAATAGTTATGTTAATTTAATGCGAGTAACTTGTTACTTTTTGTACTTCTGCGGAAAACACATATTACTTCGAGTGTTAATTTTATTTTATATTCCGTTACATATCTACCATTTTACCATTCTCATTGTATTCATTCTACTTTTTTCTTTAAATTCGACCAAACTGCGACTAACACACCCTTTTGAAATACTTTACTGTTGTAAAATACATATACAGGAAAGTAAATAAATATTATTGCCACGCGTACTCTTCTCAAACATATACAAGTAAAGAGAATTCGTATATTTTTGGACGTATTTATTTTATATATGTGTATGTGAGGTATATAACGAAAAACGAGTTGAGCGTGCGCGTCTGGGCCCCGGATTATATTCGAGCTATTGGTCCACGCCCCGCTGACTGGACTGTTTTTTATTGCTGGTCTGCAATTCGGCAAGGGAGAGAAAATTGTCAGACTGATATCGCCGCGGGAATTCCCACATGACGACTTTGGTCAATTTTTTAACGTTAGGTTACATTTTATAAACGCTTCATCCAAAATAAAGACACGAGTGTATTACAAAACTGAAAATATGTACATGTATGATTTTTAGTGCTCATCACATTGCAAATTCGATGCAATCAATGTTTCATATCGTAGAAATTATTTCGGAACTTTCATGAAATCTAACAGTTGATAAATTGTCAATGTTATATGGTGGTGGTAATAATAGTAATAGTAGTTGATCCATTATTTAATCATAGTTCATTAGTAACTGAATTGGAAAATGTGAGTTTGTCCTCCATTCGGAGATTCTCAACCTAATTATTAAATAGTTAATTCACTTTTGAATACGTACAATTGATTATTAAAATTTTTCAGCATGAAATTTCGAAGAACACAAATATCTACTTGTGACTGTAAAGTACATATTTATATTATTCATCATAATGATCATTCGACATGTTTGATTGTTGAATTTTGCCGTGGTGAAATACAAAAAAAATGCAACGTAGTAGAAGTTGTTCTCGGAAACTTTTCAATTTCACACACCGATGAATTATGTGTAACAACATTGTCATACAATTCATTCATATTGAATAAATTATTTTTTATGCTAATCACCCGTCTGATAGAATAATACAGATTTACTGAAACAATGTAACAATTCGTTGAAGCCGCGAGGATATTCGGAATAGGACAAGTGACATGATGAAAAAAAAGGACGAATTTGTTGATGAATTTTTGCACTTCTATGATTAATGAGTGGTCAACGTAGTGGTGCGCAGGATTCGACTAAACATCACATCACGTAAACAGTGAATACATATACAATTGTATATATTTTATACGAAACACAATATGACACATAGATTGTGGTCTTCCGTGTCGTGTTGTCGCCGCCACAAAGAATTACACGTCGTCTGCATACAAAACGGCCACGCGCATCTGTATCTGTCTGTCGTTGTCATGCTGAAACTACTACTTACTCACCTTCTTTACTTATACTCATTTTTCCCGCTCTCGTTCGCCATATAATAATAATACCCTCCATCGTTCTTTGATAGTCACGCAGATACAATTTTGTATAGCATAATACATTCACATACGCATACATATGTATTACCGCAAACATTGAAATGAATTGCAAAGAAATTTTTAGTCAATCATGCTCACAAATTTATAAGTAATAAATGTGAAGGTAAAATGATAGAAGAAAAAAAATAAAAATAATAATAACGCATGAAAAATGTGTCAAATGAATTTAGGGGTCGGAATAATATTATTTCGAAATGTAGAGTATGTAGCACTGGGTTGGTTAATGGTACGAGGGGTCGCATTCAGTTAAGGGTAAGTTAGAGAGAGGGAGGGAGAGCGAGAAACGATTTTCTACAAGCGCAATCGTCCTTTAGCGTGTATAAACGTATGAATTACCGTAACTCATTCATAATTCACGTGCGAGCCAAGCGCGTGAGCGCGTCTCACCACTGTTTCTCTTTTTCCTTCCTTCGCAGCCTCCTCTTGCTTTCTCACCTACACTTGACGCTCGATCACCCCAAGGTTATACCCCAATTATCAACTTCTCATGAAGAATTCAATTTTCACTGGCTATGATTAAAGTCCGAATAGGCAAATAATCACAAACATTCGGCCTCATTCAAAGCTATCAATCTTTCGTAATTCAATCAGATTTCGATTAATTGATAAATATATTATCAGAATGGAATGACTATTATGAAATTACATATGTACTTATGAAATAGTATTTACGCTTTTTCCAACAATACATTTTCTTTATAATCAATAAATTCAAATACATTGTGTATATGTATATAATTTCTTTCGTTTCCTCTCCATAACGGCGATAATGCTGACTTACTCAATTAGAACGTTGGCTCATCGCGTGACAACTACGCTCAGGAATTTTCACACTGATTCTCACCTAATATTTCGTTTCCGCGATGATACACACACGCACTACCGTTATTGTTGAACAATAACAAATTATTTTCATAACGAAATATTGCGCACGAACAATTATTTACTTTGACTAAATTCAATCACAAAGATATAAATATAATTACAACATTTCGAATTCTTTTGGTAATAATCATTTTTGTTTTACTCGGCAAATTGATTGAAAACAAAAGAAATGAATAAAAATCAGTGCAATAACTGCATACGATAGAGTTCTCACTTGCCGTGAGATAAAAAGTTGAAACATGAATTAGATTTCTGAATAATATTGAAATAAAATGGAATATGCACACCTATCTATTTCGATAATTCATGATTCAGCTACTCAATCTGTCGCCTTACATGTTTATTCTTTACTTTGAAATATGATATAATGATTTAAACATTGAAGCGTGTTTCAGAACCATCAGCAAGCATTAATGTGACAGTACGATTATTAATCCATATTAAACGGGCCAGCCGCATCGGATTTAATCGTGCAACATCATTAATTGGTGCTGTACTGTATGACTTGACGCAACGCGTTTGTGAGTTACCTAAACCAAACATACCACTGCTTGTTTGTTGCCAAAAGCAAAGCTTATTTTCTGTACATGAATAACTGACCAAGAATTTTCCCTCGGGTGAGAAACCCAATGCCGTCACAGGCGCCTGATGTGCAGACACCATTTGACATTTGACATTACCACGCAATTCATAAAGTGCTAATTGACCGGCCCGACTACCCACTCCGATCCGCCTTGTCGCTGAACAGTGACTCACCTGGAATTAATCAAAGAAATGAAACAATATAATTATGCTTCTTCAATTGAATAGACCCAGATATGAACGCAAATGATTCTACCTGATTGAATCGACATACGGCTGGAAATACTTCGTTAAGTGGTTTTGTTTTGAGATGCCCTGGATCAAGACAATGCAGAATAATATCCATAACTTCAACAAGAAGGTCACTCATTTCGCTTTGCATCTTATCAATCAATTGTTCTACTATTCTAAGTATTTCGGGCTTAGCTCGGGTGAGCACACTAGAATTCAAATTAACGTTCAACGTTTGTGCATTTTGTTGTAGCGTATTGAATCGCGCAACTTCACGCGCCATTGTTGTGATAAATGCTGCTGGCCGCGCTGTAGCAATGAGTGTTAATGCATGCCGTGCAGTCCTGCATGTATCAGCTTGCGGTGTCAATGGTAGGCCGTAAGTCATGCTTGGAACGAGTTTGTCAGCGTCACAGCACATTTCTAAAAGACCTAACAGAACTTTCGATACATCTAAATACGGTTCCCACACGGTAAATCCACGACCAATCAAATCAATTGCCGCACGACGCAGTGATGTATGCATTGGCAATTTCGGCGTGTGAGGCGCAAGAAGAAGATGAGTCAAAGCCATACTTGTGTGCCTTGCAAGATTATTGTTTCCTATACCAAAACCCTCAACCACTGAACTCTTTCTTCGTTGATCGCTATCTTGTCTTTGATTTATGGTCGCCACATCCTGACCAAATTCCGCACCAATCACACCAAGCAGTACCACCGCAGTCGTTTGTTTTCTCTTCAATTCGGCAACACTCGAGGGTTTTCGCGTAATAGAAATTCCCTCAGCCATTTCTTCCTCCTCGTCTTCCTCCTCCGGTTGTGTCACCTCTGCATTCGGAACTGGACTTGCCGATGAAGGACTTTGATTTTGTGGTTGTGGGGCAATTGGCTCTTGTGTACTATACATTGGTAGATACTGAGACCAATAATCTACCAATATTTTACGTCCTTTAGGTCCAAGCCGACCCAATTCTGCGAGTAACAGTGCTTGAGCCGCTTCACGAACTTCCAGACATTGATGTTGCCATCGACGCGCCATCATCTCCACCTGTGGGCGCTTGAATGTTTTTGTCCCACCTTGCGCGGCTACTTTATCAGGTAAGAGGACACAATGTAGTGTCGCCAACAGCGACCAGCCCTGTTTTATTTGTGCTTGTTGTACGGTAAACATCTCTTCATTCTCTTCTTCGGCTTTATTCCAATTAACGCCAGCACGATTGCCCGGTCGATGCATCTTTCGGTTTCTCTCTTGCTCTGGCACAAATGTTGCATTGTTCATAGACATAAGAGTATTGGCAAGAGCGACTACTGCCAGTAAATGATTACTAGTCAATGTTGTTGATAATTCCCAATGTGCACGTGCAGTGAAAGCTTTTGTTAATCGATCTAGTCGTACTAACTCAACAGGAAGACGTTGCTCCAATTGAGTCGCTGGCTCGCCCGTAGGTTCCAATTGCATCTGCCAGGTGGGCAACAACAAGGACATGTAACCTACAATTGATTGAAAAGAAAAATGAACAATTATGACGAACATATCTCTTTTCAATTTATAAATTTTCATGGATGTTGAGATAAATGTACCAACCTCCTTTAGATAATACACCGAAAGAAACAGGAACCATAGGTCTGAGCAAACCCAATTTGCTCTCACATACTCGGTCGAGGTCTGGGTCCATGCCCCAAGCATGAAGAAGACTTAGCAGAAGTTGTGCCACCTCCATCGTTGCATTTGGCTCATTGAACGTACCGTTTCTCTTCAGACTGTTTCGTGCCGATTCATTATTCCAACCTTCACCTATTCGAAAACCAATATTAGAAATTATAATGAACAAACTGATGAACAAACAATTATGGCTGATGTGGTGCTGGCGTAATAATAGCGTAGAGCGCTTTTTATATAATGTTCTAATGCATGAATAAGAGCAACGTGAGCTTGGAACGTGCCAATTTCCTCAAACATTGAATTTGTTACAAGTAT
Source organism: Meteorus cinctellus (assembly GCA_030523045.1). Taxonomy (NCBI): domain Eukaryota; kingdom Metazoa; phylum Arthropoda; class Insecta; order Hymenoptera; family Braconidae; genus Meteorus; species Meteorus cinctellus. The sequence continues at coordinate 28,453 of JAPYZF010000460.1, read as the reverse complement.
AAAATCAATATCATTTGGAAGGAAATAGATAAGCGGTACATAAATTTTTATGATTTAAGGATTTGTGTGCTCTGGGGCAACGACCAAAATATTGTTTTTGCTCTTTTAAGGCTCTACCTTTGCCGTCAAGATTTAACGGCTTGAGGCCAACACTTTCGGCTTTTGCTTGCAACTTAGTGTGCACATTTTCTGCGCCCTCCTTCATTTTAGCCAAAATACCTGAAGAAAAAGATGAGTTCACAACTATAATATTTAGTTTCTGAAATCGTCACTACACATACGACACGAAATTATTGGTGACAATAATATGAATATATATGTGTGTTCCATGGATAAAAAATCAAGCAAAAATATATTATTATTGCAAATAAATCAGTGGTCGACAACTACCTACAGAAATAAGGCTAACTAAGAAAACAGTGTAATTAAAATACAGTAAATGAAAAAACACATAAAATCGTAATCCAATCACACTACTATTTACAGATTAGATATTAGAATAATATTTCTATTAATTAAGAAAAAAAAAAGAAAGATTTAATGGTTTTAATAACGACGAGGTTGTATTTAATCACGATACCATGGCGATCTTTCTCCTTTAGAATTCTTTCAACATCACCTGCTTTATCCTTGACACGACCAAAAAAGTCTATAATTGGACATAAATACATGTTTTATATTCAAAGTATTGTAAGACAATGAATATTGTACAAGATAACCTATTCCCACGATGAGTTTTCCACCTTCCGGCAATCATGCAGGCTTACCTGCAATTTTTTTATGCGCATCAGGACTCGCTGATTGCGTTAGAGCTGCAACTTTTTGATATTCAGAGGCTGAAATTAAACCCTGTGCCTCCAATGATCCCGGAGACATTGAACCATACTCGTCACTCAATAATTGTACTGCATGGAAAACATGAACAATTTTGCTGACACTAAACTAGATCACTATAATCGCGTTTGTTCACATAGCGCAGGGATAATTAATGATTATACGTTACCTATAAGTGCTTCAACGTCGAAGAACATTATATGGCTCTCTGGATCCTTTGGATTACTCCTGAAGCCCTGAATCATCAGCGGTACACCCTTTGATTTTATCTGGCTACCATTATCATGGCCGTGTCCGCCATGTAGCTGTTGCAATTGATGTAAGCCTCGTTGCGTTGCATGTCGAATCGCAGATAGATTTCGATGTCGCAGTCCTCTGAAAAAAAGAAGAGTTTTCTGTTTAACGATGTAAGATGACAAATATAATAAAAATTAGAATGATGTTGATTTATCATATTTATTACCTGAAAAAATGAACGGCTGGATTAGCAAGACCCAATTCACCACCAGTTCCAGAACCACCTGCTGTAATCGTATTCTCATCACATGCATATAAGACCTCTTCAGCTATGATTCCGTGTAAGACGCGATCCAAATGTCCAGTTTCCATTTGCCAAACGTAAACCGCCCCATCAGAACATCCAATAATCATGAAATCATCCAATGGTCGCCATTTTATTGTAACTACAGGAAATAAGTGTCTTGATGCAAGAACAACGCATTTTCTCTCCGCAAGCGATAATAACGTAACGCTGTGATCCGAAGCCACGCTGCATACACATTTTTGTATTCGTGGCTGTGAAAAAAATTATTGGAGGTGAATTTTGGGATATCATTAAAGTTCCTATAGATTGGAAAACATTCTGGGTTTTCTTACACTACTATTATCGGGCGGTATCATCAATTGCGTTATTTCTCCAGCGTGCACACAAAAACGATGAATTAATGTTCCAGCATACAAGTCCCATAGACAAACTGCAAAATCTACAGACCCAGATACTAAATGAGTGCGATCGTAACGCGATGCAGCACTGTGGGGGTATAACAGACAATTCACACGTCCCGAATGACCCAGAAGTACTTGATGCGGTGGCCAATCATCATAGTGCTGATGGTTTCCATGCAGCAATTGTAACATTACTGTTTGTGTTGCCGGTACAATAATTATACTTCCATCTTCACGACCAATAACTAGTCTGCTCTGTTGCGGGAGATATATACAAGCGGTCAGTTTGATTCCATGCCCATCACCGCTATCCATTTGATCTAATATGCCCACGGGTGGTGGTTTCATAGCACCCCAAGCTGCTGTAATACTTGTTATCACTGTTGGCGGTAACTTTGGTGGTGTATTTTCATATTTTTCGGTAATTGCTAGAATTTGATGGGGTGTTGATTCGGGTACGGTCCACAGCATGATGACTCCTTCACTATCGCCACGTATTAAATACTTCATTGTTCTATTTTGACGTTGAACTGTGACCAGCCGCATCGCTGGTGGACACGATAAAGGCTATAAGACAATCACACTGTTGATCATTTCATAAAAAAACTTTCATTGCTATTCATGAGTTGATGTAATATTAATCTTGCCTTATCACCAGGTTGAGTTAAAGTATAAAATAAATATGGTTGATCACAATCAGCTGAAGGAGTGTGGAAGTCTTGGTTATCCGCTACACTGCTATATTCCGAACAAATCAACATGTTTGTTTTTATTTATAACGCGTATTGAAATCAAATTGTACTTCCTTCCCGACACACACAAAAATTACCACATTTAGCTCACATCTCAGTGCAGTGAATGATTGATGAAGACAATGAGAAAATGAAATATAAAAAATATTGAAATGAAAAACATATGGAGAGAGAAATTGTAGAAGAAATGAAACATCCTGATGATAGAAGAATCATTTGTGTGCTGATGATAAATTTGCGTAATGCAAGAACTGAATATTTGTTTTTATTTTCTATTCAAAAACATATTGCTTGAAGCATTGAACGCACCGCACAATCACCAAGAACCATGTCGATCAGAGTATGAGTAATACAAAAAGTCATATTAGACGGAAATCTCAAAAGTAGGCATTAATGGGAATGGTGAAGAATAAGGTATTGGAAAATGGATTTAATTAGCTATCATATAGAGAAGAGCAATGTAAATGGTATTATCGGGTGTTACCTGCTGAGAGCCTTGCCCTTCAGCTTGCTTTTTACGACCAGGTCCCCCGAAGATTGTGGTAGAAGGAATATTATGTGAAAGAAACATCATCGTAAAAAAATAGATGGATGCGTTATATCTGTTGATGATACTAAACATAATACAAGTAATGAATTGAAGAACATGGCATGATTTTTGTATCAATTATTGTTCTTCTAGGTGATGCAGTTATCGCACTCAAACAAAGTTTCCAATGTGACTCGCAAGCCTTGTAACCTATTGTGTTAATATCTCATTTCACTTCATAATTATCTTCAAGTAACTTATCATATCCTATACCAAATGCGATTAGAGAACATGAAAGGTGCAAGATGACGGATACAAAGAAAAAGTTCGATTATTAGTATCTTGCGGAAAAATATATCCCTGAGAAAAATATCACTCACTTCGCCGGTAATTTGTAAATATATCCATGCCCCTCATCGCTCCATACAATTACTTGATCCGCCGTGAGAAAATCTCCGGCCATCCATCGTTCACCAGATCGAGCGGTGACGGAACAAAGTATGGAAAAATCACCAGCATCATATATCTAACAGTAATAATAATTGTATCTATTTTGTCTGAATGTGATTTATTGGATTAACAACTATACACAATTTACCTGCCAGTACTTGGAGCACACAATCAACACTGTTCGTTGGTTATAAGGGCAACAGGTCATTGCCAGAGCATTGAGGCACCGAATTTGTTTGCTTTCATGTTCATAAAGTGGTTCGCTGTTACGATTTTCATGGCCCAATAATGTCCACACTTTGACTGTGCCAGTTGTTGTTAGTGCGAGAACCACATCATCTTTGGAACATTTTTGATTAGTTGATGCGAGTGAATTGGATTTTGTGAGCATGTGTATAATAATAATATATAACAATCAAAGCAGTCAGCTTTCTATTAATTTCATAATCATCCGAGTTATTGTCATATTATAGAATTTTTTAATCAAAACAATGTGCCCTCCCCTCCCAACCCCCAAATATCATTTTTCTGATATTTTTCGCTAGCAATACCTTTTAATATGCTTTCGTTAAATGTTAACTTGAAGGACTGCTGCATTATCCAAAAACCCATGCGTGATTTAATATTAAATGTTGTCTCAATCTTCATTACTGTAGTTAGATGCGGAAGAAAAAAGCGGCAGTACACGAAATCCAAGCAAGATATAATATTGCTTTCTTTCTTATTTTGCGTAATTTCACAAGCATATCACCATGCACTCATCTACCATTTCCCAAACAAAAGTTAACTTTCAATCACCTCCGCAATGCCAACTTCATATACTTATCAATTAATTCTTATTTGTGTGAATACTTCATTCGAATACACTTAATAGAAACATTCATACAAAATACATACATGCATTCAACGTATTAATATTAGGTAAACCATTAATTATCGTTAAAGTATATTATTTTGTGTGTGGATTGCTCATGGGATATGTGTAAATGGGGGAAAATGAATGTATATGCAATTAATTATTTTCAAATGATCTGCGATCGGTAGAAAATGCAAGAGAAAAAATTGCGGTTGGATATGGCAAAAAAAAATCTTTTGTATGCGTAAACAGGAAATATGAATTGGCTGTGAATGAAATAGTGAAAAATGAAAAATATATATACGAATAAATATATGACAAGTTTGTAGAATAAACTTGTGCCAACTACCCGTTCGCTAGAACCAGCCTTTTGTCTTTTCAGATATATATGTATAGTCATGCTGCAACATTGTAATTCTTATTAAATATTGTGACCGTTAAGTTGTATTCCCCCAGACGAAGAAACTTCAGACGAAAAATTTTCTCATGTTGTTAGTAATCCATAAAAGAAAAAAACATTTTAATAAATGATCAATAGGTATTCTATGGTATAAAATATTTGTTCTCTCACAGATATATACTGTACACAAATTCATTTAAAAAAAAAAATATCACCAACTCTATATTTTTTTATCGTTATTGAAGAGACAAAAAGACAGAAAATAAAATGGAAAATAATAGAAAGACTGTGAAAACAAAGATGAAATAACTGTTCTGAGGACAAAGCGTAGGTGTGATGAAGTATGAACTAACTTGTGTGTACGTAGAACCGACCTTTCCTTTTGGCCGGCCGTAAAACATGCAATGCACTGATCCAGTCTGGATTGACACGCGAACTCAGCGTGAACAATACTTCTAAGCTGAATGGATCCATTACCAAAACTTCTGGATAATAACTGTAACGAATGAAATTGAACTACTGAATATGGACTAATCTTAAAATTGGATAGACATTTTGAACAATTTTTAAGATGTACCCTGAACAAAATAATCTAACATCTTCTCCGCCAGCAGAAACGTAAGGTAACATTTGTGTATGAATATTATTGAGTTTGACGGTTTCTCGACATTTGCCATCAACTAGATCCCACGTGCACATTTCTCCGCTCTCACTACTGCTGACAATATAATTCTGTTCCATGATAACACTGGCACGACTGAGGCACATAATTGGTGCTGTGTGTCCAACCAAGAGACATCGTGGTGTCATCTGAGAGATACATTATCACATCATTTACTCATTTCTAAATGTTGTACTTATTAGAAAGAATGTGGCTGGCAATGAGCCTTATTTCATCCAAATAAACTCTAATAGATATTCCATCTGGATGTTACGTTTTTAAAAATACATATAAAATCATAAGCCGTTGAAACTTTTGACAGAATAGGAAACATGGGAAAACTGATAATAATTTGGATGAGTAATATGTAATTGAGTATCATGGAATTGACTGTTGCTCCATACAAAACTTCTTAACGAGAAGGAAAAGTATGAAAACTGCAAATGTTCCATACCAATAAGATTTGACAAATTATTCTAAAAATTTACGAACATTGGAAAACGCAAGATGGAACGTATTTGAAGGTTGAATAGTATTGATTTCAAACAATGTACCGGAATATAAAGATGAAGAATGTAAGCATAGATGAATCAAAAAGGTGAGTAGCTAATTGTTATCCTTTTATAAGAGTGAAAACCAAGAGCTACATTATTATATTTACCTTCAATGTTTCGGGATCCACATGCCAGAGACATATTTGCCCATCATAACATCCAGTGACCAGAGTTTTCTGATCACGAGATAAATAGATGCATGAAATACAATGTGTAGGTGCTATCCTCCCCCATAGTACGATAGGTACTACTAGATTTGGTCCAACTGTCATCTCAAATCAATCTGATACAATCAGCAATTCAACTGTCAATAATTTTATATCCTTTACATAGCATTACTGTCACATTTATTTACGTGATAGCTATTCTCACTCGTATAACCCACCTCAAATAGTGGCATACATAATGTTTAGTTATAAATGAGATAGTTACCGAATGTATTGGTTGAGAAAGCAACCAAAATGTACGAGAGCGTAATGATTAGTGGCGGAAAATGCCGAAAAATGACAATTCTATAATTGTGCTCTCGGGGCCATTTTCCTTGATTTTTACTCTTGTCAATTATTTCACTGCTACTCACATTTACTGCGCATTGATGATTGCGCACAATATTTGTCGTGCGCGCGAATAAAAATCCAAGGTTTTCTTCATTTGATATTGAAATTATGTAAACGCTGTTATATAAACTAAAGTTCTCACAAAAATTGAAGTGGCTGAGTTCCTGCAATGACGCCTCCACAGGCCACTATTACAGTCGGTTGCATTAATGCCTGTGTCAGGAATTTCCAATTCGTACTCACTCTACATATTATTATAGTCATGGGAGATAAACTGTTAACGGTACATACATACTGAGAGTAGAAAATTCATCACACATGACTATAATAATATGTAGAGTGGTTACGAATTGGAAATTCCTGACCCAGGCATTAATGCAACCGACTGTACCACTAATCCACCATTCCACCTCAGCGCCTCTGTAGACCAAGCTGAATTCTAAATACAGATGCCGCCACTATCATCCCAACAAATATGATTCAAATCCATAATTATATTGTACAATTTATTTATTCATTCGTCGAGCATCATATCAATAAAACCAGAGACTTAGCAATGCACGACCTTCCATAAGAATCATCATTTTGGGCGTGCTGTATACGTATAGTGTCAAAGAATACTCTTCCATAGAAGCTCTCCCATGGGAGAGTATTCTTTGATAGTGTCCAAAATACCAAAACATTTTTCCAAGCCACGATTTCAGTTAATGAAATACTGTGTCAGATGGAGCCAGTGATGAAAAAAGAAAAAAATATATAGGAGATTCTTCCAATTCTTGCCATGTATTTGTCTTCTCCGTATGCTCCTGTTTTATAATATTTATATCGCCAAGCCTCGAATTGCCTCGAATCGCCTCGAACTATTCGAACGATTGTTCTGCAAGTTATGTATTGCAGAGAGAATGAGTGATGATCACGAACATACAGCTGCGGTAAATAAATCATAATAATCTACCTCTAAAGATAATATTTGCGGTTATGTATGATTTGTGGGCGTGAATTAAATAAAAATGAAATGTTATTACGAGATTTTGGGTGTGCCACGAGATGTGGATGATGATGAATTAAAAAAGGCGTATCGTAAATTAGCCCTCAGATGGCATCCTGATAAAAATTTAGATGATGCTGTCACGGCTAAAGAACAATTTCAATTAGTACAGCAGGCTTATGAAGTCCTTAGTGATGCACATGAGCGTGCGTGGTATGACAATCACCGTGAGGCAATATTGAAAGGTGGCATTGGCGAAGAGTATAAAGATGATTCTATAGATCTTTTTCAATACTTTTCCACTAGCTGTTTCAAAGGTTTCAATGACAGTGATGAAGGATTTTATACAGTTTATAGGAACGTTTTCGACAAACTCGCCGCCGAAGACTCAGAGTTTACTGACCAAGACTCGTCTGATCAACAAGCACCAACATTCGGCAATTCCCAGAGTTCTTATGACGATGTTGTACATTCATTTTATGCTTATTGGCAAAGTTACTCGACAAAACGTTCATTTGCTTGGTTGGATCCGTATGACATACGTGATACTCCCAATAGACGTGTATTAAGATTAATCGAAAAAGAAAATAAAAAAGTTCGAGATAGAGCAAAACGTGAGAGAAATGAACAGGTTAGGAACTTGGTGGCATTCATCAGGAAACGTGATAAACGTGTGCAGATTCATGCACAAAAACTTGCTGCAAGAGCTAAAGAAAACGCCAAAAAGGCGGAAGAACGCAAGATCGAACAATTGAGAGAACGTCACAGACAATTGTTAACCCATAAAGTATCGGATACTTATAAATTTTTGAATATTGAATCAGAACTCAAAACATTAGAAGCCAATTTGGCGAAACAATTTGGTGAAGAAATATCTGGAAGTTCTGATTATGATAGTGACACAATTGATTTAGATGTTCTGCAGTGCGTTGCGTGTAATAAAATGTTCAAAACACAAAAAGCTTTCGTCAACCACGAGAATTCCAAAAAACATAGGGACAATGTAATGGCGATGAAAAATCAGATGACAGCTGAGGAAATCCTTGACAGTAACGAGAACAACAGAAATTTACCTTGTGACATAGAAGACAATGAAGGCAATGGTGGAATGATACCATCGGACGGTGAGTTGAACTCTGCTTCTGATGATGATTCAAATGAACAATCATTTAATAAACAAAAAAAAATCAAAAAGAGACGTGAATTCCACTTGGTCAAGCCACAGATAGAGACTGAATATTTGTTCCCAGGTCCATCCAAAAAAACGAATGAAAAAAGTGAAGATGAAGTCAATACTTCTGAAGGAGAATTGATATCAGACCAGGAGGACGAAATAGAATCATCTTCAATTATACCATTGTCTGCAACAAAAAAAAATAAGAAGAAAAATAAAAACGTTCAGAGATTAATGTCCCATTGTGACAGTAATGAAGAGGAAATGTTTGATTTAGATATGGGACTTTCTAAAAAACAGCGGAAAAAACGTCAGAATATAGATTTGATAATGAAAAAAAAACAGAATATGCAAGAGGAGGCGGGTGAAGATGAGAAACTGCAAGGAGATGATGAAAATTTAAAAGATATCCCAATCAAGACTGGAGAAGTTATGTCGACACCTAAGATAATGAAAACGAAAGGGAAGAAAGCAAAAGACTTGGAAAAAATGCAAAAATCATTAAATCCAAATAATAGAGGGGAATTGAAGCATAGTGTTGCTGATGGAACGCTATCGAATATAAAAGACATTGAACATGTCTGTGTAGCATGCAAGATGGTATTTTCAAGTAAAAATAAATTATTCGAACATTTGAAAAAGTCGGGACATGCCATACACTTACCTAATGTATCGAAAATCTTGCAAAAATCTAATATAAAAAAGAAACGAAGAGCACAAATTGACAGCGAAACTGAATAAACATTCAACACACACTAAAAAAAAAGGAATAATGTCATAATTTATCATTGTAACATCATGCATCTCTGTATATAAGAATGAATTATGGATTCAAATGACAAAAACTTCATTCAATATAGCTATATTCTGGAAAAATTCATCCAGTAACTTATTTGCCTTTCAGATTTCCAAATTAAACCCGCAGTCATCTCGCACACTCTGTCAAGATATAATTGGGCAGTTGCAGTTATGAATACCATTCATGCTATTGCGAATCGCAGGCAAGTTTCTTCTTCATCTCTTCATTGTGGATCATTGAATGAAACTGTTGACATTTTGTAGATTAGCGTCGAATGCGTCAAAAAAATTAATATATCCAGCTGCAGATCGTAATAAAGAACCGATACTCAATGTTCTTAAGCGAATAATCTATCCTGGACCAAATCAATCGTTTTTAGAAATTGCATCAGGCTCTGGGCAACATGTTACTCATTTTGCTCCAAATTTTCCGCAAGTGACATTTTACCCATCTGACCATGAACTCCGATTAATTGAGAGTATATCTGCTTATGTAAATGGCCTCACTAATGTTCACGAACCTCTCTTCATTGACGTCACAACTGACTGTAGAACGTGGTTCAGTGACATACTTAAGAACGCGAGTATTGACTATATTTACTGTGCTAATATGATCCATATTTCACCGTATGAATGCACCATTGGTTTATTCAATAGTGCCGGATATTTATTAAACCCCCAGGGGACACTAATCACTTATGGCCCATATGCTATTGATGGTGAATTGAAACCAGAGAGCAATGTGAGTTTTGATCAAGGATTGAAAACGCAAGATCCCAATTGGGGAGTACGTGATATAAAGGATTTAGAAATCTTGGCTAACGAAAATGACATGAAGCTTGTAGAAATTATTGAGATGCCGGCAAACAATATGACATTAATTTGGAAAAAAAAACAATCTTCAACTATTTAAGTTACAATTTTATCACAGCAGTTATAATTTATCTATAAGTTGCCAAACAAAAAAATGTGTATATCTGATTAGATATGAAGAATTGCGCTGTTCCAATTGCAACAAACTCGGTATCGTGTCGATGCGTTCTAACAAATTCGTATAATTCATCTAGAGATGATACTATTCGTCATATTAACTTTCACTTTCGCATTCGAAGTCAGTGGAAAAAATGATATGCAGTGTACCGAAGAATATTGCACGGTGATTGAGTGATTTACCAATAAACTCGAAATAAATTGTATCCTATGTCGCAATGATCACTGATTATTTTTATATTCATTCCTTACAACCCAGAATTTCATCGATAAAAACAAATGTCCAAAATTAAATATCAATTGCGTGGCAATGAATTTCACACATCATGGCATTCATCTAAAATATCCAGACACGTGTAATTGTTGCGATTATTGTTTGTCGAATCTAAAACATGGAGAATATTGCATGCGAGGATATCCTGGTTTGTTGCCATTATCCATATCAGTTTGTGGTCATGGACTGTCGTGCACAACAAATAATGTGTCAACATGCCAACGCAGTAAGAGACGAAAATTTGATGAAGATTTATTTCGCTTCAGCTTATATAGATTGTGTTGAAATTCTAGTGGCAACCAATTGTTCGCAAGCTCAGGATGACTGGGACGAACATAGAAAAAATGGTAATTTAGGAATGGCAGAAGTTCGTCCAAGTTGCGACAGTGATGGGTTTTTTATGCCGTCCCATTGTATACCTGGATCAATGTAACAAATTATGGAATAATCTAATTCTATCCGAAATGAAATTAAGTAGATTACTATGCAGATGATTTTTCAGATGCTTTTGTAAGGCACCATTTGGCGACAGGATGTTTGGTGAAATTCCCTTTCTGAATTCATGGGACGAACAAACGATGACATGTGGTATTGCATAAATGGATGTTTCGATACTAAACTGATTAAAAATTAATGTATATCGTTGTTAGGGTGCGCATTAAATGATTGGAAGATGCGGAATACTTTGGACGTCAAGCGGTGGAATGAAGTAAATTCAGCTGGTGTGTTCGGTGCACGATGCACGGCTGATGGAAACTATGACCCATTACAATGCATGTTAGGCAATGAAGCAAAGTGCTTTTGTGTCAATCCAGTCACAGGTCGTCCTAATAAGGGGATGTCCCCGGTGATTCTCACAGAGATTCGGGAGGGCTATCCTTTGTGCTGTAAGAAGGACTGGCATTGGTCGTTCCTAAATAAAGATGCCACGCGATATAGTACATGAAATTAACTTATTAATGCATGTTATAGTTAATTCAACGTTGCACAAGCCAGGAACGTACTTTTCTCCTTGTGAACTGACGTTATTATCCAACGAATCAACTGATAGTTCTTTCGATAACCCAAGATGTCAACCCGATGGAATGTTTGATCGATTACAATTATTAGGGTCTAGAAAGATTTGCGTTGATCCATTAGGAATACCTATTAAATACGAAGGAACTGAATATGGAGCGAATGTAGATACAAATGAAGCGAACAATATGAACTGCAGTAACTTTCTGATTAATCAATATAGTGTATGAAAGAATCATTTTTTCCACCGTTACTTAATTCTATCACTTCTCAGATTGTGCAAGAAATGTGTGGTTATTATCGAAAGCTGGATCCACCGAACTACCGAAGTGCTGCAATAATGGAAATTTTGAATCGTGGCAGTGCCGAAGGAATGTTTGCTACTGTGTTGACGATAATGGCGATCAACGTGGTTTAGAAATAAATCGCGAGGATATTCAAAAACTTTCATGCTATCGTGGTGGCAAACCGTGTCCCATCTAAATGCAACGGATTTCACAATGATTGCTCGATGACGCAGTTGAAAAATGTATGAAAAATAACATATATGTATATTGATCCACGATCTTTCAGCATACACATCGCCGGACAATGAATTATTACTATATATTCGATACTAGATGTTAAGAATTCTATTTTCGGATCTTATAAAAAATGTATAAAAAAGCAATTATCAATTATTCCATATATATTTGTCATCGAAATAAATACCAACCAATAACCGATATTAAAAGGAGAATTTTTCTAACACAGTTCACCTTAGAGCAATTCCCGAACCAATGTGCAAAAAGCGCTGAAAAAAAAAAAAATTCATTTTCATTGAACATTTACTGTACAGATTGTGTTTATGACAATTCATTACTTACCAGTATCGTCTTGACTTGAAATCCATCCAATGACAGGTTCCAATTGATTTTGTCTTTGGAGCCATTTATGTAGTGGATCGAAATATCGTAACAAAGCCCCGACATCAATTCTATTCATTTTACCACGGGTCATGGTCCTAACGGTGTCTTGCCAACTACGTGATGATCCCTGCGACAATACTTCACTGCAAATAATATGTGACATTTGTTTTTATCGTGACAACAACTCAAATATCATCATTTATATTTACTTACTTCAACAATCGACCAGCTTCCTGTGATCTATATAAATCACACAAATGTAAATCGCCTACATGACCCGAAATGTCACAAAGCGATTCAAATAATTGGAATTGCATCACAACACCTACAAAGTATCTGAAATATCAAGAGATATTAGCCCCATGAATTTTCTTCTGCATTCATGAAATGTAAAGTCAATCACTTCGTATAGGGAATATCGGCAGGAATATGATATTTGGACCCGGGGTCGAAATCTCTCTCAACTCTCGGCAGCGGTGGTACGATTCCTTGATACTGAAGACGTAATTCCCACCATCGGGTCGTCATATCTGCTACGCCCTCACTGAAAACTCGCCATCGCCACTATTTCGTTGTGAAGACAATAGAAAATTAACTCCATTATTAGAAATGACTCCTCCTCTTCTCTTTACCTGATCTACTATGTAAGCGAATGGTAAGTAGACAACTTTTCTTAATGCCAATAGCATCAGATAATTTATGTTACTTTCCATATCCTCAGTGGAGTTATTGTATAGACCTATTCTTTGTAAATGTCGTGGGTTCATAACTGAAAGTTCAATCGCATCGCTCACTGCCTCATGAAATCCAGGTATTGCTTCATTCCTGAATATCAGCGGCTGGTCCTTATATTGCAAATAATATTGAATATGAGCCATTTCATGATGCGTTGATACCAAATCTTCCATAGAGATTCTGGTACATTGTTTGATACTTGAAAAATCAAGGCTATCGATAAAACAATTTGAACTATAACTAATACATTGAGATAAATGACTAAAGTTATTACCGAAAATCAATTCCATTACAAAAATCCCAAGCACTTGCGGTGCACTTTACTTCTCGGTCAATTGGTTTTTCAAACATAGAGTATCGCCAAAATTCTGGTGGCATTGGTTTCATACCAAGTGACGTGTAAAACTCCTCAGTCATTTGAAACATTCTAAAATGCAAAATTCCATTTGTAAATTAATTATTCACTCGAAGTGATCAATATTGAGAATTTGATATAGAACCTCAATGGTGTGAAGCCTTGAATCATCATTTCTAGTGTAACATCTAACCGTCTAGCCGCTGAAAAAGGCTCGACTAAATCATAAATGTTCTCCCAATTTTGTGCCCACATATTTCCTAACAAATGGGCCGGTAATGGTCCATCAGCACGCACTTTATCACCGTATCTCTCAATTAATTTTGTTCTGACATACGTGAACAGATTTTTGTAGAGCGGTGTAATTGCTGAAATCACTTCAGCAATATTTTGTTGGAAGTAATCGTCTTCATAAACGTCACGCATTTGATCCCCAGCATCAGAAAATCCATTTAGTTTCGCGGCTTGATTAGTTAATTGAATGTATCGCATATATTTGTTTTTCATTGGAGGTCCCACCGCTTCTTGCCAAGCTCGCCAATAATACAAAAGCTCCTCGTGGTCTCGCGATTTAGCCATAATTTTGGTCACATCATTGTCAATATCCAGATTACAAGTCGTGCCCATTCTCTTGTAGGGACACAATCGTGTCCGCGAATAAAGTTCTTTCATTTCCACAATCAAATGATGGAGCTTAATATCAAACCGGATAGTCAGCTAATCATTTGAATAACACATAAATTTTTCGATAAAATACTATTACCTCATTGAACTTATCTTCTGCTAACGCATTTTTTCCTCTGACGGCGATCATTTTCAATTCTCTCCTCGCTAACGGATCAGGAATTCTAGTCCAAGCAAAATTAACAGCTTCACGCCATGACATTCTTTCAAATTTTAGTTTTCGTGTTTGTTCTTCCAACTTGATACAATCAAAAAAAAAAAAAAAAATACAGTGTTATTTGTGTGCATATACAAATAGGAAATAATATCTCCAATAATTCACCATTTTTCTACGGTTATTGTCGGTAATGTTTGTAGCGAAGTTCCATTGAGCCGTCATCATTCTGCTACATACAGATGATGCTTCGCGATCGTATTCTCTGAGAAATTGCAGAGCTTCACCTAAATTAACGTTCAGTCCCTAACAACAATGGACAAGTAATTAACATTTACAGCGTTTAAATAATTTTCAAAGTTATTATTCACTTCGAACAATAGTTTTCTTCAACATGCAAATATATATTGCATAGTCTACTTATTTTTATTGTGAAGTTGCGTCCTCACCTCTAAATATCGACAATCCACATTTTTAATAGTGCCTGAAAAATTCAACCCAACGGCGAACAGTATTATGATCAAAATCATCATTTCTATCACAAACTTTGAAGACTTATCAATATTTCATTTCACCATATAAATCTAAAGAATATGTAATGTGCTTTCCAAACAAATGATTTGAACCATTATTGTTCTCTTTGGTGTGTAATTACTTATCATTTTCAATCGAAAAACTTATATTTATTGTTTGCTTCGTACTATGATTGCACACTTATTCAATTCCCTGCTTCCACATTCGAACTGCTTCAGCTTAGACCACAGACCACCACGGACAATCAGAACACGAACATAATTTTGAATGTATATAGATCAGGTAAGAAGAGGAAGGGACAGGCATCATCGATGCATGAAGCGTGACTGCAACTAACGCACCATGGCACGAGCCAAAAACTTTTTATATGTGTATTATAATGTAGATGAAAGAGAATTCTTGTGCTTCTATAATGCATACTTGACGCATTTACCGATCTAAAATAATAATTAAACAGAATTCATGACAAGATAAAAATAATGGAATAGCCTAGAAGATGGATCGAAAGATGAAAAATGATTGAGTCATTTATATGAAAACACAAAAGATAAACAGAAGGGATTGGACATAGAGAGAAGTATAAAGGAGTGTAAGGACTCTGATAGTTTACTATTTCCGGTGTTTCTCAGCTTTGCGGCCAACTCTCTACGGACGTCGCCAAAGATCGTGGTGTGTAACGTAATTTGTGACGGTAGAATATCGTGATAATGAGTTTTGATACAATAATATCCGCTCGCTTTCCTGTATTGTCATAGCAAACAAGAGTCCACCATTGCAAAAAATAATTATAATGGACAGCAATAATTATTTTTCATTTTTAGTTGCTTCCGCTCTCATCTGATCAATCAATTGTTGATTCTTTTTTATAGTTTTCATTGCTATCAATTGTGCACTCGCATGTCTCTCCAGGCGTGCATATGTCTTCTTCATTGCTTCAAGCTCAGCCTGGACTCTAATGATTTCCGTAACATCTGACATCTACAATAATCAGAGAATAAGAGAATAAAAATTGCTGATGGCTCTGATCTGCTTCTCGTGGGTTTTATATATTTCCCTAGATTCATCCTTCACCTCGTTTCCATCATCAGAAGCTTTAGCTAAGAATTTTTCCATTTCATCAATTAAAAGTTGAGTGTTCTTCAAATCTGAATTTAACTTTTCAATCTGAACTTCCCGGTTTTTTATTTGATTTTTCATCTTACTTAGTGTTATTTGCTGCGCGTTCAGTTGGTCCTTGTGCATGCTCAATGCAAAACTATATTGACCGGTGATTTTTCTCAACCGTATGAGTTGTTGCGTTTTCTCTACAATTTGTTTTGAGTAAACCTGATTTTTGATTACGAGAGCTTGAAAATCAATAAGGTGAAGACTTTCGCCGAGCTCCTCCCGTTGTTTCAATTGAATCATGGCTTTTCTTATTTGGGATTTTATCGTTGAACTTTTCAACCGTAGCTTGTCAATCATTCGATCCGCATTTTTGAGCCACATGTCAATGTGACAAATAAATTTTTCAGCAAAAATTTTTCCAGTCAAAGGATCAATCCCTTTTCTTGCAACATTTTCCTCAAGTTCTTTTCTTACATTATTTATATCATGTATTTTCATTTGAATTTCTTCCAATTGTGCACAAAGATTTGCTCTCTTTTTAATTGTTCGTGTTTCACACTCTTCAAGTTCTTTCCTCATTTCTTCAATTTCTCTATTCGCCATTTCAATCCGCTGCGAAAGTGCAATGCTGTACGAAATCATAAACCATTTAGATTCTTTTCATGCAATGTGTTACTCCAGAATCGAAAGCATTTGCAAAAACTCACCGAAGACCTCGTGTTGAAAGTTGTACTATAGAGGCTCGTGCACCACGACTTCCAACAAATGTTTGAATGCTTCCAGTGCTAGAAGATAATGGTGTGTTTCTTTCTCGCATAATGAAACCGCCAACACTTGCTGACGAATGGAAATGTTGTGATGATACATGCGTCATTTGAGAACTGATTGCCATAGCAGTTTCCAATACTTGCGCCATCGCTGCGTTGTAGCACATATTTAAAATTTACCATCTCAGTTAAAATTCTTCCAACTCATGTGTAAAAACTTACGAATGAGCGATTGTGAATCATTGCGATGTAGATAACGTTCGAAAACTTCATTCTCCAATGCGATAATTTCATTGGCACGGATTGCATATTCCAAATTTTCTTCCAACTCTTTATCAGTCATATCTAAATAGGACAAAAATTTGTTTAGAAAAGAAATTGATCAGGAACTTTAATATACCTCCGTAGTTTAGTTCTTCTCCAACAGCGTGAGTCGTAAGTGATGAAAGACTCATGCCACTAAACCTTTGAAGTAATGACATTTCTTCAAGTAAATATTTTTAACTTCCTTCATTATCTATTCAATTGTATCTTTCGTGAAAATCTAATTGCTCGAATGTTATATAACTAGGCTCGTCTATAATTCATCTGTCATCATCTCGTCATTATAACCATACCAAGGAAATTCCGTTACGCGATACATGTATTGTTAAATCGATATACTCAGCGATTTCTATTTTTATTCTTCTTTAAGTACTCATATTTTGCTGTCGTGAATAACATAACATAATACAATTGTACAGAATAATTCAAAGTGAAATAGTAAATTTTCAAAGGCACTTTTTGAAGTCACTAATGTTTACCAGACACTTTCGTTCAAAATGTCTGACAAATAGCGATGAATGTGTGCATTCCGAAAAATTCGTATGTATCCATTGATATTCATTTATTGAAAATCTGGCGGGACGATTCATTGAGCCAACACTAATCCCTGTTTGGCGATTTCAACTCCACCAACGTATAGAATATAATTCATTCCAGCTCCTTTTTGTTCTGAACTGCAGGATCTAATTACTGCTGGTTGCCCGTCGATCATGAAGAGCATTTCTGCACCCGCATCTACAAATTCATTCTACGGATGCAATACAATATTATTTCTCAGCCATAACATTTACTTTTTCTTTTCAAATTACCATATTAGTCATACCTCAACATCAATTTGTTCTCCATTGATCCACACAGTTTGTGCGGCTTTATCTAAAACAATTCGGTATTCTTTCTCGCTAATTTTAGTATACCATGATTCTAATATCTTCGATTGTGACTGAATGAAACTTTTGAAGCTTTTACCATTTACCCAAAGCGTGTACGAGTATCTCAAACCTGTGGATTATTAAAGCGATAGCACAATTACATTAGACAATTCGCCAACGCATATAAAATTAAATTAAATTTATATCGTTTACCAGGCATGGGATCTACTCTAATCACGAACTTCGTATTACCAAACATTATTTCCTCGTCGCCCACCAATCTGAACATCCAATCTCTGTGGACAAACGTTTTTCCATCAATCATCACTACACGACGTCCTGTTGCAGTACCATGTTCAAATTCAACCACGTGATTTCCATCACTGAGAGGAACTATCCAGCGTGCTGTGGGGTCATTCATCCTGTCCTCGACATATAATTCTCAATTGAACCAACTCGAAGCATTGTAAGAAAGAACAGACGCGCTTTATACTGGATATAGAAACTTGAATGTGAGTCAGAGTTATAGATATTGATTCAGTTTCCATGTTTATAATGAAAAAGTAACTATGTTGTTTAGTAACGTAAAGTGAATGGCACATGCGTACATGGATCACGACGTCCTTGTAAACGTGTGGGATATTGTCAGTTATGTATATAATATTATAATGAGAAACAAAATGATAATATAATTCAATATTGGTTTGAATGGAATCGTGGTACTTTTTTTGTTCCTTTGCATACGTAAAAAAAAAATGAGAACTATTTGATTGATGAAACTAATTATTTTCAAAAAATGTTCCAGCTTCATTGATTACTTATTCGATAATCTTGAGCATATAACACCGCACAGAATATATTTTTTATGCGCAGCGTCATAATCGATTTTTTCTTTCTTTTCTTCTTTTTTTTTATTTATCTTGAACAAATTGCAACATTGTACACTATCAATAAATCATTTTTGTATATCCCAAATTAAAAACGTAATGTAGAAAAATGTATGCATGTAAGCATGTAGCTCTTCATTTTTTACCCGGCAATCAATTTCCAATTTTTTTCACTTAATTCTTTTTCTCTTATCAATATTCATATAATAAATAAACAATCCAATTGCTTCATCATGAATTATGTGTATACATTATGAGATAGGAATTGGAACGTGTTATTAAAATATATTTCAATATATATGAAGATAAATCCACGCTGGAAAACGAAAAGTCGTTATCGAAGAGTAGAACGAACACAAAAGAAGTTAATTTATAACGAACGATATGAGTTTGACAAAATGAAATAAAATTATATCCAGGTTCAACTAAATGATAAAAAGCATATTAATGCTTGACGAAAATCATTCAAACTTGAAATTCTGCAAATTAGCTGCAACAAAACCACCATGAAATTTTTGATACACATATTTTCGATTGAAATTAAATAATCCAATGACTGTCGTATGAAGAAAATAACAATATAATCGAATTACGAGGTTGATTCAAAATATTCGCAGCGCCATTGTCCATATTACAATAAACACAAGATTATTGAAGACAGTTACAGTTTAACTGATAGATAATGACAGTTTCTACAATTATTTTATACAGCCCAGTACTAATGTAGAATCTTAGCTTACTTATTTCGATAATCAGTAAAATAATTACTCTTACATTTTCACGTCTTGAAGCATATATATATATTTTCTTTGTAGTCACCATTTAGCTAAAAACAATTTGCCTCTAGCTAAAGCTAATGAGATAAAAAGTCTTTCGAATCTCACAACACTCTCATATGGAACAATTACGAACAATAGTTTATCATTGTTCGAGTGTTACGTAATGTAATATTTCGTAATTTAAATATTTTTAATGATAATAAACAGAATTTAAGGTGTGCACATTCTGCATTGTCCATCAAACGATTTGTTCAGTGCTCAAATTATCCATCAAACACCTCCATATTATTTACAATGTCAAAAACACATTCACGCACATTTAATTTCCAGGATTGTTTTTCTAATTGAAGTGACGTTGATTGTCACTGATATCCACGTATCACCTCTAGCAGATTATCTTTTCGAGAACGTGATCATATCACGATTTACAAATTTTGGTTATTGAATAATTATTGAGATGACGTGTCTGAAATACTCTGTCTCCAGGTGGCATGAAACGGTATTTTCAATATTTTCACTCTTGTTTTCGGTAATGCTGTCAATAATAACTTTTGTAGTTGTGGCAAAGGTAAGATGTCCACTTGTGGGTTCGTCAAATTCACCTGTTTTTCTTCAGCTGAAATCACGAATTCGAAATATAGGATTGTCTTCGATAGATGGCGAACACAAACAAACAAAAGACAAGAATTACCAAAAAATATATCAATTTACCTTTTGTAGAATCATTGTCATCAGTGCTGTCCTCAATTAGTTTTAGACACGGGACGGGCTTCAAAACAGGTATTGAATCACCCGACACTTGTTTATTCATTTGATTACACTGATCTACGAATAATTCCGTGACACGTAACAATTCTAGGGTCACTCCCCAAACGAAATGAGTGAGATTATTGGATAACTCCGTTACACCACCAAGCACCATATTATTCGATGTGGCCGATTGTGATATGTAAGTTGGTATGATGAGTAGCCTTTTAATATTTTTACAATTAGCTAAACGTTTGTCAAAACCGTTTTTCACATCAAAGTTCACTAATTCCAATTGATGTAACTTTTCTAATTTAGCAACACCATTCAATATGTCAAACGTACAACATGTGCCTTGACCCTTCTCCAGTCTCAACCGTTCAAGTTTTGTGAGTTTACACATGACTGATGTACCAAACTTAGCTGGAAAGTCTGAGCATTCGCCTAATTCGAGCGTTTCAAGATTTATCAACGATCCTAATACATCAATTTTCTTCTTACCCAGTTCCTTTACCGATGTCAAACTCAAATGTGTCAATTGTGTAAGTTGACTTAAGGGTGCGAGATCTGCATGTAATGACATGCCACTAATCGCTTTGAGCCTAAGTTCCTGACATCTCTCCAACTTGTCAATGGATTCTAAATTCAACCAGTCACATTTCATTGACATAGCGCACAGAACTTCCAACTGTGGACAGGCCTTAATTACTTTCTCAACAACCATCACTGGACATCTACACAATTCTAGTTTGACGAGGCTCGTGACATTTGGTATGACCGATACAAAATTCCCCCAAATATCATCTGATTCTCCAGCTATCAACATTTTCCTCAGATCAAGATGTTGTGTTCCGTGCCTCTGTAATGACGCTGCCAAACCATTCCAATCGGTGACTTGGCTATTTTTCATTCGTACCGTTTTCCATAATGCTGGATGCGCTGCAATATCTCGCCACATTTTGCATACACGCGAAGCCCGCAGAAGCTCCTGAACTTTAAGATATTGAAAGACACGCGATAATGCGTTATATCCTGCACAAACAGTAGCCATGAAATATTGTCGTTGATCAACCTCAACAAGAGAGGTTGTTTTTTTTCTGTAAATAAAAAAAAATTGTCAATTTGGAATATTAAATTTTACAGAAATTCATATTTTTCCTGCCAGTAAGTGCTAATTGTGTTCAAATAAATATGTATGAGTAATTTTGTCTCAGTTTTTGCATGAAAATGAATGAGTGAACGTTGAAAAAATATGAGAAATAAGGATGAAAGGTAGCGAAGGTGCGGGGAGAATAGTAGGATTAAAGGAATAGAACCGGAAGAAACGCACTAAATGGCTTTTTTATGTGTTTCTGGCTCGCACATGCCTTTATATCTGTAAATATAAAAAGTAAAAATGAATTAGATTTTCTTCTGAAGCACTTATGTATATTTTTACTCTATCGTATAATTGTAGCATTAAGGTAAAAACTAGTTTCTCTTGTAAATATTATTTTTCCTTTACAATCAATTTAAAAATCCACGACATTCCAATTCGATACGTCAATACTACAATTACGACTTTGATTCAAAGGACAATAACTAATCATGTCGTCATTTCATTTAGTATTTTAATGAAGCCAGAACTTGTGCCGCAATATAATGAAAAAAGAATTATCAATCAGCCACTTTTCGAAGCTAAGGCAGTGTGCTTCTATAGTAGAAAAAATCAAATTCATTTTCTTGTCCACCTGAGGCTTCTATATTTGCAAATATAAAAAGCAAATTTATTAAACTAATATATACATACGCATATATATATATATATATATATATATATGCGTATATACGTATGTATGTATGTATGTATGTATACATAATAATCAATCCATTTGAATTGTGTCGAAAACAGTGATAAGAAGTTAAAGAGGTGTTGTGAACTAAATGAAAATATTTGGAAGAAAAATAAAAAACGTTAGATAATTCCATAATTTTATCGGAGGGAGCTAGAACACGTGGTGTAATTAAGCAACTGCCAAAACCTCATAAGGGAGAGTATATAATCCTGACATTGTTCTCCAAAAATTGTCATGGAGTATACAATAAAAATGATGAACTTACGGCTCAGCAGTTGTCTGTTTGCAATTAGCATCCATGTCAACATGTGTGTCTATCTTCACATTCTCATTCTCAAAACAATCTTCAGACGCTGCCAAATTATTATCATCTACCTTTCCCGGTTGTTCTACATTCTTCAATTCTTCGGACATATTTGTGATTAGTTCGACGCACAATTGACCATCTTCGATGCAAGAAGGATCGTTAGAATTCTTTTGTTCAACGGCTGTTGCCACAGCGCCCATTATACTTGCGTATTTACCATCAGCTGTCATAATTTCTTTAGTTATGTTCTGATTGATAGACTCATTCATGGTGATTGAATCAATTTCTTTAGTGTTTTTACATGTTAATTGTGCATTTTCATCCTCTTTCGATGATTGCGGCGAGGATAATACTTTCGATTTTTCGTCCGCAACCGCAGCTGCAACAGCATCTGTTGCACAAACTTCTTCGATAATTGCCGATTTTTTCTGAAATTTATCAGGTCGCGCCGCGATTGCTGGTTGTACAGACATGGCATTATTTTTAGGAACAACTATGTATCGTTTCCCAGCAAGTAGCGCAATATTTTGTGCAGGCTTCGGCTCAGTTGTATCTTGTCTATAAAGAAATTTACTGCCAGTTCTCTCAAACCAGGATGAGGAATTGTCCATTCTATTTGACATGGACAATGCATTACTCGAAACTGTCGAATTACGTCTCAACTTTTTTCGCGGTGATTCTATGATATTCTCCGACTTAGCGTTTTTTTGTACTTTTGGTGGTGTTTTTCTCTCACTCGATGACAGTTGACTGGTCTTCAAATTTTGTGCACCTATCATACTTATTGGAATTAAAGGAGGTGGCGTTATAGACTTTTTCACATCGTCAATTGGCCGACAATTCTACAAACAAAAGATAAATAATTATTCTGCATATTCAGTTACAGTAATGTAGGTTAATTATTGTTCGAATCAGTACATACCTTACAGATATACTCTTCATTAACCGACATTTCTTTATGACCAACACATTCAGGATGATAAAGGCAAAGACAAACGCAGCATTGGAGACTTGGGATCAAGCCCATACTCATTGAACATCGAATGCTGCATGGTTCTTGGATTTTAGGCCTGAAAGATGTGCGTTGGTAGGGGGTGGGAACGAGAAAGAAAGTCAGCGCGAGAGAGAAATAGATTGCAGTTGCGAAAAGATAGATTCAAATTTTTAGGATAAGAATCTTTTTCTAGTGGAAGCAACAGATATTAATACCGAAAGAAAATTAATTGGAGATGTGGATGGTATGACTTCTTCTTTAAATGAAATGCTTGTCGTCAAATACGTCCGAAAGAGTTTTGAAAAGCACTGCCAATGGTTTCCCAAGTGAATGAAACAAACAACTAAATATGTACTCACTTTAAGCATCTCTTTGTTGTCTTATAAGATGACACGATTTTCTCCGCTGTCTGATTACGTCGCGTTGCGGTTGATGTATTGTTCCACATAGGTGAGAGAATATCCATATCTTTTGGTGATGACATCGACTCTGTTGCAACACAAGGGAATATATTGTGATAAAAGAAATAAAGCGTGATGAACAATTAAATAATTGAATTAGTTCTATTTCTTACTTTTGTGAGGACCTCGTTTTCCTGTAATCTTCACTTTGAGACCTGTAGGCGTATTGCTTTTGGTTGGTGACCACTTCCCAGTCGCTTTAGCTGGTGATGGTGGCGATGCCATTTTTCCCGGAATTCTTCTTGTCAAACCTCCTCTTTTCCCTACGGAGCCCATTTTCCTCGTATTCAACGGAGCCACACTTGGTGAATTAACCTATCATCATCACACTTATGTTAAGTATCATATACCAAAATGAGCCAATGAAAATATGCGGCTACAATATCAATTAAATTACGAATAACTTACTGTTTTCACCTCTTCCCTGATTATTTCGTATTCCGAATCATCGATACCAGTTGGTTCTTTCACAAATGTGAAATTGTCTATCGTCAATTCCTTTGTATTCACTAGAACAAAATGATTCACACGTATTAACTAATACTTTTGTGGATTAACATTAAGAAATTAATTAATAATTACTAACAAAATTCAGCAATTTCTCTGAGACTGCGAACTTTCTTTCCTTTCGGTGCATAATAATAAACTTCTATTGACTTTTTCAACTGATTTTCATTTGTACTATTGTAAACAATCTCACGTTTCCAACCGTATTTGAATGGTTCTCTGAAAATCGGATTCAACATATCGACAGAACCTTTCTGTTTGCCAGCACTTACACCACGCTGTCTCTGTATGGCCATTGACACACTGCTGTTTGATGGCGATTGTGTCATTGTATCCCCATGTTTGTGTGCATCATCGGATTCGACATCGGACTTATCAGACTCCTTTTTATATTTAGGTATATCGAGTGGATCAACTGCATCATCAAGACGCATTTTCATATCGCTAGCATCTAAAATGCCAGAATGATCATCTACCGTTTTGAATTCAATATTTCTACGCGGACCTTTGGATATCGAGCGTCTAACACGTTTAGCATTTTGTAATTCCAATGCTTCAGCTTCAGCAATGAGTTTACGAAGAATCTCGGCACCGGGTACAGTTATCTTCTTGTCACTATCAAACCCATTGAAGTCCATCGAGTCTTCAGAAATAATGGCATCAGACTCGGACAGCTTTCTTTTCTGACCCTTGGCTTTTATATCCTGATCGCTATCGAAGGTACTCGTAGAATTAGCCTTGGACTTACGTAGTTTTCTTTTTGCCATTGGCGTTGTGTTTTTTTTATTCGATTGGACAACTTTAACATCACCATTCACTTCTTGTTCGTCCATTTTATTATCTTCGTCGGTGTTTTCTTGAATTGGCTCGGTCTGTGATGGTTGTGGTGGTGGTACCGGTGCTTCAATCACTCTCAGGTCAGAAACGTCGCGCGCCACCTCGGCGTTCCCGCCATTTACATCAGCAACAACGACGACATCCATCGCGTGCTCCGCGATTCTCTCTTATTTCACCTATTATTTTCGTTCGTTTACTCTCAATCACTTAAGAAAAAGCAACTGAAACTTGTAGGTTAGATGAGTATAAATATTTACAAAAGTCTAAAATCACTTAACACTATCATACAAAAATCGTCGTGAAAATAATGTTAAATGATGGTGATAGTAAATTATGTTTAAATAGTAAATTTTTATCTCTTTTCCTTTATTTATTTTTTGTTTTTCACGTTACACTACACAAAGCCTTTGTTATAATACGCTACGCGTACGTTGGCTGCACTTATTTCCACGTTATTTACACGATCTCTGGATGAGTATTGTCGTTAGTATTTTACAAGCTCGCCTCTTGGTCCTTACTACGTGAATCAAGTATGTCATAGCCACAATTTGCCATGAAAGAAATACTCATTTCGCATTGCCGCAATATATGCAATGGATGACTCAACGTTTTACACCAATCATACTATAATCAAATATTTTTGTCATGTAAATACAAATAAAAATGTTAGTAATATATATGCGCAAAGTATCCACCCATCAATCGCACACACACACGAATGACATCGAGAAAAAAATGGCGTCTGCATACAACACGCAGCATTGGACGGCACTGAAAACCGGAAATAAACCCGCTATTATTATCACCATGTACGCCGTCGCAGTGCAGTGCTAGTGATGACCAATCAGAAGTATTACGATGTTGCATTCCAGTCGATCAAACAGGCGTTCTACCTTACTTTCTGAGTTACCGTCTGCTTTCGACTGTTTTCGTCTGTTTTTCGCATGTAATGTGTAGGAATGGTGGCAAAATCAAGCACAAAACGTAAAATTTATCTGTAATTTTTTTATTTTCTCTTCAATTTTATTTCATAGAAAAAATGTGTGATGAGTACACCAATAAATTTGTAGTTAATATTCTTGGCAACTGAAAAATGAAGATGTACGTGTTTATTTGTACGACCCTCGAAATTGAGAACAATCAAGGCAATTTCGTAGGTCCACACTGTATATAATCTTCTGGGTTCAATCATCAATATTATAATGTTCACCCAGTGAATTTCGCTCATACATTGTATTTTTTCGTCCTTTCGAGCCAGGAACAACGAATCGGAAATACTTTTTTTTTTTGTTTTTCATTATTGGTGTTTTCCTTCTCTTCGTTAATTAACTATTGATACAATTCTACTATGTGGAAATGTATGAGATTCCATTAATTCCGTTTCATTTCATCAGCCGTCTCACTCTCTATATGCTCTTTAAAAGGGTTGCGAAGATTAACTAGCTTTTCTTTTTTTTTTTTTTCCTTTCATTTTACTTCATACTTTACACATTTGAATAATTCGTCATCGTGGATCAATTAACATTTACAGTTGATGACTTGAATGTGCTGGCGACGGGTTATAACGACCATTAGCCCAGGCGTATGTTCGAAAAATTGTTGCATATCACTGAAACATTTATCCTCTGATCGTTTTCGAAGGAGAACTAAACTAAGTAAACATAAGTAATATTTCCAAATAAATGATGAAATCATATAAATGGTTGTATGTGTCAATATACACACTTATATTTAAATTGAATTGAGATGGACAACAATTTTTCGTGAACGATATATCTGCGGTCATTAAATTCACGCCGGATTTTAATTATGACTTTTATATCTATATATATTTTTATACTCGAACATTGTAATCGTTATATTTTTTTCTGAAAATCTAACTGTCGATTTATATCATTAGTCCGCAGGTGTTTTTTTAGTAGAAGCGAGCTCAATAAAAATGACGGTGGGCTCTATGCACACTTCCGGTTAATTACAATAATTTCATTTGTTGTCTTCTTCTTTTCACCTTTCAATTTCTACTAATTATTCATATATTTATTCATATCTAATAAATATCTGTCGATTCTCCAACTTTATCTTGATTAATCAATTCAACGTAAGCCACTGTATCACGAAGAAGATTAAAATACATCTATAAAATTTTGATTCTTAAAATACGCGATATATCGATCAGTCTGTGTGGGTCATCTGTGCATTGATCCTATTCTTCTCCATCTTAATTTTTGGTCACTAAGTCAATTAATAATGACAATATTAATAAGAATTATAATATGAATATTAATTGTAGCAATAAAAAAAATCATAATAGTAAAATAATGATAATGAATTATAACGAATGACTGCTGACGCAGTGAAAATTGATTGGGTTTCACCTGACTGTGGCCCAGGCGTGTCTCTGAAGTGAATTTACCCAGACGTGCTTGTCTTATATACTGACAATGCATGATAGGAATAGACAAAAAATACCAATCATTAGATTAATTAATAATGATAATTATTATGATGTTCATGGAGGTGAATAGACACTTGACGGTGAGAGGAGCGCAGTCATGATGAAATGTATTTTTGTTTTCTTTTAAATATTGGTAAAACCGACGAAAAGCATCTCTCCTCCCGTGGCCTTTTTTATTTCCGAATGAGACTAGACACACCGATTGTCATCAACAATAGCATACAATTGAAGTGAGCTTAGGGTAAAGTGACATGTGCTTATGCTGCGAATTGTTTCCTTTTCTAAAAATCAACTCCAAAAATGTTTCTTTAATTTGAGAAAAAAAAACAAACAAAAAAAAGTAGTACCGAAGCCCGAGGCATGGACGTATCCGTTCAGAGCTGTTGCATCGTCCCAGTTTGAACATTCCAGCAAAATGTACACCCCCC